>VNJO01011937.1:0-33815 GCA_008042535.1 Drosophila tani | reverse complement strand
TTTTTTGGAACATTGATTGTGAATACCTTAACCGACGACGACATGCCAGTTTTGGAGCCTGGCTTTATTCTATGTGTATTGAACATTTGACATTTCTTAATCATTCCTCTTTTCTTTTCTTGTATTTTGGCCTATTGTATCTTAAAACTTAAAACTTGAATATTTTCCATTCCTAAAGCAAGAGTTTTCCCTCTCTCTCTCTCTCTCTCATTCCATAGTTTATTTTCCTAAGTGAGATATAAAAAAAAAGACAATTACACACTAGAAGTTCTTTCGGAGTTACGAAATTAGAATACATTTAGGGATTACTAATGGCTCTGCTAATATTTATACGGTGTATATGTGGGTATCCTTTCGGTGCTTCGCTTAGACGTGTGTGGCCAGAGGTCCCTTCTGCGTGTGCCCCTTGCCATTGTTGGGCAGTATAAACTGCCCCGACGGACTCTGGGCACACTGGCCAATGGCGCCACTGTTTCCGCCGCCTGCCGCTAGGGGCGTGGCCGCCAGGGTGTTGCTGCTGGCGGTTAAATTCGAACTACTGCCGCTGACACTGCCCCCCGTGCCGCCGGGTATGACGCCAACGCCTACGCCGACGCCTCCGATCCCGCCGCCGCCGCCGCCGCCACTGGGCGTGGCGTTGCCACCGAGATTCCCACCAACTGGACTCGTGGTGATCACCGCCCCGCCGCTGAAGTGCCTCAGGCCACCGCTCCCATGATGGGCATGGTGGCCATGGCGGGCGGCATGGTAGGGAGGCGGGGCGGGCGTGGCCGCCGGATTGGCGGTGCTCGGCGGCGGGAGTGGGGGCAGCAGGGAGGAGTTCGTCCTTAGGTAGGGATTGCCATAGATGGCGCTGAAGCGGCTGTCGATGCCATTCTGCAGCAGCGGTTGGCCTGGAAGAGTCAGAGAGAGAGAGAGAGAGTCTTAGGAAAGGTTCTGGAATAAATTAAGGTAAGAAAAACCCACCGAGGAATCCGTTGGCCTGCTGGGACTGCTGCAGTTCGTGTCGCTGGTTCCTGGGCAGGCTGGCACCGCCGCCAGTCGAGCCTCCGCCTCCAGAGGCGCCTCCAGCGCCAGCCCCAGCGCCGGCGGCGGCCGAGTGGGGCAATGTGGCGGAGTTCATGCTGCCGTTCTTGGCCTTGCCACCACCAACCACCACGGCTCCCTCGCCCGGTGGGCTGTAGTCCAAGGCATACTCAAAGTAATGGGCATAGCCATTGGCCTGGGGACTCTCCTTGTAGGCGGTCTCCTGCTGGTTCTTCAGATTCTTGATGTGACACTGTCGATTGTACCGATCGCCGCCAAAGTCGCCCGAAAACCTCTCATCAAACTTCACGGGACCAGCCAGGGGTACGCCCAGGGTGGCGCCCTTCATCTGGACATCCGGCATGGGGGTTTGATTCAGATTAATGGCCAGCCCGTCGCCGCCCGCCTCGGAGTACTCCACGTCGTAGGCCTTCGATCGCAGCTCGCTCTTCAGTTCGTTCAACTTGTCGCCGCCGCGCGATGCCTCGGGTATCACATCCGCCGGCATGGGCTTCTTCCTGCTTCGCCGCTTGCGATAGACAATGATGATCATGACGATCATCAGGATGATGGCCACCGAGAACATGGAGCCCATCACAACCAGGAGGACGGGTATGCTGCCTGCCTCCCGGACCAGAGTTATCACCAGAGAGTCGCCGCCATATGAGTTCATCACCGTACAGTTGTAGCGCCCGAAATGCGTGGCCTTGCTGTCCCTGATGATGAGGGCTGCTCGCACGCCCTCCGGCAAATGGTGCTCCTCAAAGATATATATATCCGGATCGGCACTACTCATATTGATCACCTTGCCCTCGAAGGACCAGAGAATGTGCTCGGCCTTGGGTATGCTGAAGGCCAGACAATCGATCTTCACGCGACCGCCAACGCCGCCGAATTGGACCTTGTGGGAGGTGATGATGGGGGCCCGCTTCACGTAGATGGTGGCCTCGGCTCCGATTTCGGGGAAACCATTGACCACCGCCTTGCAGAAGTAACGTCCGGCTGTCTCGCTGCTCACCTTGAGCTTCAGTTCGGCGCTGCGGCCAACAATCTGTAAGGGAAACAGAGGTTATTACATTAACAAGGTTCTCTCCATAGAATCTCTCCAAAGGTTATTTTTAAAGGTTCTTTGCAAGGGTTCTCTGCAAGGCTTCTCTATAAGGGTTCTCTGCAAGGGTTCTCTATAAGGATTCTCTGTAAGGGTTCTCTCCACAGAATCTCTCCACAGAAACTCTCCATAGAAACTCTCCACAGAATCTCTCCACAGAATCTCTCCACAGAATCTCTCCACAGAATCTCTCCACAGAAACTCTCCATAGAAACTCTCCACAGAATCTCTCCACAGAATCTCTCCACAGAATCTCCCCACAGAATCTCTCCACATAATCACTCCACAGAATCTCTCCACAGAATCTCTCCACAGAATCTCTCCACAGAATCTCTCCACAGAAACTCTCCACAGAATCTCCCCACAGAATCTCTCCACAGAATCTCTCCACAGAATCTCTCCACAGAATCTCTCCAAAACTAGCCCTTACCTGATCGGAGTTCTCATTGATCCACTCAATCTCCGGCTTGGGATTGCCAGCCACCTCACAACGCATGCTCACCGTGGCGCCCATGTCGGCTTCCACGCTCACAGGACGCTGGCGGAAAACAGGACCAACTGTATGGGGAAAAGGAAGGATTATATAGAATGCAAAAATATGTACTTAGATGGAAAAACCTACAGCTTATGTCCAGCGTCTCGCTCTCCTCACTCTTGCCCACAGCATTCATGACCTCACACTTGACACTCGCCTCATGATATTGCCGCGTGACATTGTGAATGATCTGGATAAATAATATTTACTTAATTAATTTAACCAATATTAAGTTTAATGAAAAACTAACCATCTTTGTGGTAAAATCCCCCGTCATTAGCTCGTCGTTGATGAACCAACGATAGCTGAGTTCGTGGGGATTGGCATCGGCCTGACAGCTCAGTATGACCTCGGCGCCCTCGGGTATCTTCCCCCCGGCCAGGGCACCACCCACCACCGACACGGTGACCTTGGGAGCGTACTTGACCTCCAGGAGCAGTTTCGCCGATCTGTAGGTACGATCGGCGGTATTTTGCGCCTGGCACGTGAACGTTGTGTTGTGATGCTCCTTTTTGGGTGCCAGCTTTAGGATTGACTTAGCGGTGATCCTTCGAGAATCGGCCAGGGGTTCCTTCACATACTCAATGCCCTTGGTGAGGACATTGCCCAGGCCATCGATCCAGGTGATCTCAGCCGCCGGCTTGCCGCCCACCGAGACGCATTCCAGTTCGATTTCACGATCCTCGGTGGTGACCAGGTAATCGCCCTGCAGGATTTTCGGTGCCTCCGGCGGGACCAGCACCGTCAGCTTGGCAAACCTAGAACGGATGCCCTGTTCGCCTTGGGGACCCGGACCCACCTGACACTGGTACTTGGCATCGTCGTCCAGCATCAGCGGATAGATGTCCAGCGAGAAGTCGCCCTCCTCATCGCTGCCCACCATCGAGTACCTTTCGAAGCCACTCAAGTTCCGGTGCTGGCCCAGACCAAAGTCGTCCTTGGTCCACTGCAGGGCGCCCACTTTCTCCATCACCCGGCAGGGCAGGGTAACCCTGGAGCCCACGACCGCCGTCTGATCCTGGGGCTCCATGGCAAAGTGCTGACCGCCATTGTCACCGCTCTTCGGCTTGTTCTCCTCGTTCGCCGATGCAGAGGAGGAGCTCGAGGACAGGGAGTCGCTGTGATGCGAGTTCTGGTTGGATTTGTTCTTCTTAGACTTGGCTTGGACGGCAATCGGTTGGAGGAGCAGGATGAGGACCATCAGAAGCATCAGGATCAGAGGCAGCACCAGTTGGCGACTGCCGCGAGTTTTCTTCATTTTCACCAAATTGTTAACTCGGCTGTAAGGAGAGGGAAGAGAGGAAGAGGGTTATAAGATTTTAGGAATAATTAATTAACATTTTTTAAGGGGAATTTAATATTTAATATTGTTTGAAAATTAAATTTTATACAAAACAATTGCAATTTTACACCGAATTTAAAACAATATGTATGTAAATAATTCCTTTTACATGGTTCTTAATGTACACTGAATGACAACGAGATGGCGCCACTGAGCAGGGGCAATTAATGCCAGAGGGCGCCATTTTAATTCCTGACTGGTAATATTTATTTTGAAAATTATTTTCCTTAAAAAATTTATTAAAATTAATAAAAAGAACAAATAAAAATGATTTAATCGTCAGAAAACAGTTAAAACAAAGAACGGCTTTCCGTTCATAATTATGAATAAGAAAAAGGGATTATTTAAGAGATATTCTTTTTTTCTTCGACATGTGAGTTCTTAATATTAAATTTTATATTTTATGCTAAAGCCTAAGCTGACAACATATTTTCCCATATGATAATATTGTCTTAAATAATTTTAAAGATCCCTTCGCAAGTGATTAATGAATATTCACATTGAATCTTATGTTTCCTTTTTTTTTGAGGATTTATGCCGCGTATATTTTTCACCTTAATTGAATTACTGCCCTCAGTTTGGATATGAATGAAATCAGTGGAAACAGATGCCATAAAAAAATAATTACAAGCGAGGCGCGGCCAAACGAGTTTGGGCTTTGGCAAAAAGAAAAAAAAAGGAGAAAAACCCCTCCAATAAACCCTTGAAAGATCCCCTTTCACCTTTCACCCCCACCTTACATGGCAAACGAATGCAATAAAATCCGTTTTTGTGGGTCAAGTTTAAACCAAATGAAAGACCTGTATATCTGAGAAAAAAAAAAATTACAGAGGCGGCGGCTATGGGTGTTGGGTGTGTGTGTTGCTGTCAGCTGTCTGGATTTTTAAATCATCAACTGTAGCCGACTGGAAAATGTAACTGAAAGTGCAACAGCAAGTGCAGCTGCTGCCAAAACTAAAACTAGTAACTGCCAAGCTGTAACAGCATTTATGCACGCTGAATAATATTTATTTATTAGGGAAAATTTGAATAAAATATATTTAAGGGATTTAATATAGATTAGGGATATCATTTTATTATTAACTGGATTTTCCCTGCTGATTATTGACTTATTTTCGTATTCTAAGCCTCTAAATTTTAAATTTAAATATTTTTAAAGAATTCCATAGCATCTTCACTATATTTCCTATTAAAAAAAATAAAACTGAAACCTATTTCCAGTATATTTCCAGCAGTTTGGCTTTAGATTTTTTTGAACGCGTTTTTTGTGCCGACTTGTGTCGCCTTTTTTTCTTGTATTTTCCGTTTCGGTTTGCGTACATTTCCTCACATCCATTTTTCCATTTTCCGCGACTGAATGCAGCCCACACACATAAACAAACAGGACACCAGAACATATGTATGACATATGCGATAGGCGTCTTTCCGCAGCCCCACTTTTCCACACTTTTCCACACTTTTCCACACTTTTACCCCACTTTTCCCCCCTGTTCATCCTCTTGTCAGTCTGAGTTTGGCCTTGGCATTTGCGGCTTTTGTTTGTTTTTCACAATTTCTTTTTCGTTTTTTTTTCTGTATTTGCCTTCTTGGCTTGTTTCTTTTTTTTTATTTGGGGGGAGGTGTTCAATAGCTCAACAGCAATGACCTAAGAACATTTAAAGCCGTAAGAAAAGCCTGTTGATGCTGGCAAAGCAATGAAGATTTAATTGTTCATTTTTAGGTAAGAACTTCTAATTATTTTTTTTTTGTTTTTAAAAGGTTTCTTATTAAATAACATTTTTTTTAATACAAATACTTAGTAAAAATATATAAATTTGTTAAGTTTGTTTTTAATTCAATTTCTATTGAGCATTTTGTTTACGATTTTTCAATGTCTTTATTAAATAACCTTTAAACCTTTTCCCATTTTTTTGTTTATATTTCTGCTGTATTTATAGAATAACTTGCTTAATATATATTTATTTCCAACTCCTTATCGAATTCACACGTTCTTGTTGCATTGATTGTACCTTATCCTTGGCAAAGGCACCATCACCTTTCTCATCCATTTTTCACTAAAAGGTAATGCTAACGATTTCATCGGATTGGCGCCACCTTTTGCGGGTACAAATAAAAAAAAATAACAAGAAAAGAAACAACGCAACGGAAGAAAATAAAAAGAGAGGAAACAAACAAAACTGGATACGCGAAAAAATGGAGCTGGAAACGCGCTTAAAACGTGAACGAAACGCGCCGAAAGACGGCTGACCAGCGGGGATATATACATATATCCTCTGATTCGCCAGAAAAAAGCACCCAATCCATATCCCTGTCGCTATCGCTATCGCTGGTAGCTGTGGCTATAGTCACGCGGCTATCCCTTACACTCCGTCGGTATCGGTGGTATTTGATACCCTTTGTTCTTGAGGCTGGGCACTTTGATTTAAGTATATCTTGAATATTTACATATTCATATTTTAATTGGTATTTTATAATTATAAAGTATGTGAATACTTTCATTTGTAGACTTTCGGGGACTTAATAGGGTTTTAATACGGCCACACTGACAGTTATATTTTTTATAATAATAAAATCGCAGCTTGAAAATATTTAAATTGATTCTAAATAATTTAAAAATAACTTAATGCTTTGATTTGTTGACTTTCAGGGACTTACTAGTTATTTAATACGGTCACACTGGTAATTCTATTTATATAGTCGGAGCTTAACCAAATTTAAATAGATATTAAAAATTATAAAGTCACTAAGCCGCTCACTTTTCAAGCAACTCTGTGCCGAAGGACCTCGGGGACCCTGTCTGGGCAGCCCTGTAAAAACTAATCAGTTACTTTTGACTAACTTGACTCTGGCATACTTTTTCTGACACGATTCCATGCCACAATAGATACAGTTTAGAAAACCACGAGCTTGGGTACAAATCTGCCTGCAGTTCCAATTTATTTTGTGTGTGTGTTTTGTTCTGTGTGTGTTTTTTTTTTGGGTATTCGAAGGTACCATTCAACCAGTTCTTTTCCCTCGGCTGTGGCGATTTTCTCTCTGTTGCTTGTTTACCAGCGCCATGATTTACGGCATTTGCACTTTGACTGCGACTGTGTTCCCACTGTCCGTACCCGTGTCCGTGTTCGTGTCCGTCCTTGTCCGTATTGTCCGTCCGCTTCTCCATTTGTGTGTGTGTATGTCCGGCGGCACATATAGAGCCGGAAATGCCCGGCATGCGTATGAGCCAGGTGATACGGGGGAGGGGGGAGAAACTTTGGATAGCTCAGTTGAACGGCAACCGGAGTGCTCCGTGCTTTGTGCTCCGTGCTCGGTGCTCGGTGCTCGCTTCGCTGGCAGCAATATGCTTGCCTAAATTATTAAAAATTATAATAAAATTTTTATGACCATAAAAGGCCACCGAACGAAAGCCGCTTTGGCAATGGGGGAATCCTCGGTCATCTAGCCACTTTACCTCCCCCTTTTCCTTATATTCCCATGGGTCCTTTAGGTCCTTGGGCCGAAAGTTGTACAGGAAATGACTGGACATGATTTTTCGTGCACACATAACTTTTGTTTTTAGTTGCGGTAGATTCTCGTTGGGTAGTAAAAACCACTTCCCCGATAGTCTCCTGCTTGTTTCCCCCATTTTCCCTGGCTTTTCTTTTGCGTGCTGGAGGTTTCCTTCTATTTTTTTCTCTCTTGCTTTCGGGGCAAGAGGGGTCTTTGCTTTTATGTACTTCCAGGCGAGACATTAAAATTACTTGCCGTCCTGCTCTGGCTCTTGTGTCACTTGGTTTTTATTGTCCTCAAGATCATGAATTACTATAATCACTACGATTGTCCAGAGTTATGTGAAGTGGAACTGCGAGTAAGTAATAGTAATATATATAAAATATATATATATATATATTACCGGAACTTTATTAGCCCCTAGCGGAGATAATAATTTTTTGGTCCAAGTAAATTGTAAAATATTACAAAGGTGAATGAACTTAGGGAGAAAACGGGCTAAAAACTGAAATTTCCTATTACAAATAAAATGTGAAATGGAAAAATAAAGAATTGGAAATTTAAAATGAATTTAAAAGCTGCCGAAAAGTATGCAATAAAATATTAAAGAGCCTTTCTCAGTAAGGGTTGAGGTGTTTGTAGTATACTTTTGGACCGCATCTTAGGGGTTTTCAAAATCATTTTGCATGTTTACGTTTCCTTTGCTAATTATATTTTATATTTATTATAATATTTTCTTTTCTTTTTATTTTTTGTAATTATTTTATTTATATTAAAGTTGGTAGAAAAATAAAAAGGCAATTTGATAAGTTCTATGCAGAGTCTCTAAATATTTTTTACTACTTAATTTCTATTTCTTTATTGCTTTTAGTTGATTGGGCGGTGACTGTACTTTTAGTTTATCTTTTTTGTTTTTGTCCAAAAATACGGGCATTAACATAAACATTTCCCGAGACCCCACCTGAAGTTCCAACTTTACTTTTCAGCTAGTTTCCTTTCGCTTGTGCGAGTAACCCATTTCCTTTCTGTGCTGTTGCTGTTGCTCTGTTGCCGTGTCTTTCCCGGGTTTCCCATACCATTTCCCCCGCATTTTCCAGCATTTGCTGCGTTTTGTTTTGTTTATTGTAATTGCAGACTGTCAGCGTTGTTCTTGTTGCTTTTGTTACTTTAGTTGGTTTTAGTTTAGGCATTGTTTTTGTTGCTGCTGGAAACGCACGTGCTGAAAATGCCACCGCAGAAGGAGTCGAGAACGGGACGGATAGTGCGGCGAGCGAAAGGGATGGCAAACAGTACACATGGGAAAAGAAAATCGCTCTCTCTTTATTTTGTATAAATTAATTACAAGTGCTATGTGTTTCTGAAGCATAAAAGATACTTGAGGTATCACAGAAATATTAAATATACTTAAATGGCGTCTAAAAATAATAATTGCATATTTTTGGCACTTTTTAATTTTATTTGAAACCACTTATTAAAATAATAGTACTTTAAACCTTAGAAAAAAAAAGGATATTGAATAGATCTAAATTTATTTAAACTTAATACATATATATTTTCTAGAGGTGAATTTCCTATGTTTTTCTTAACCATTTCCATTCTTTTTCGCTTAGTGTATAAAGGCAACCAAGCCGGAGACGGGAAAAATGAAAAAAAAAAAAAACACATGCCACGAAAACGCTAATGACACACGCACACACACAACCAACCCTAAACACACACACACACAGATGAAACACAGTGTCCTAGAGGAAAAAGGCGGGAGAGAGAGGGAGAGGTGCGAGGTGCGAGGGTGTTTCCCCAACATTATGTTAATTAGATCCCTCACGAAGGAATTTTCGCTGGAAATATCTTTCATTCGCAGCATTTGAGTAAACAAAAGTTGTTCCTTCTTCCTTTGGAAAACTACGCCACACACACACACACACACACATGTACTGTTGTCATGTGTTTATTATTATCATTATTTTCTTCTTTTTTTTTTGAAGGCAAGTTTTCTTCTTTAAACAAAGGCAACAACTTCAAAATTGAGTGTAACAAGGAAGAGAGACATGAATAAAAATGCAATTTGGTTGGCTAACAAAAGATTTAAGAGTGTAAAAATAAACATGTAATATTTCATACAAATTATGACGAATATATAAGGAGATGACACAGAAATCATAAGGGTCTTCAAATTTTTTTAAAAGGTGTCTAGAACTATGCTAAGACATGTTGAATCGTAAGTACACACAAACTTCCTATTAATTTGCTACCTTAAAGCTGTTATTTCATACTTTTAGACGCCTTTAAAAGGGATTTTAAAACGAGTCCTACGATATTATTTTTATTTTACTTTTTACAAAGTTACTAGTGCACATTTAACTCATTTAACATAAAGAAATAATAGCAATAGTAATAGTAATTATAGTAAGCTTTGGACATTTATTAATTATAATTTATAGGAATTATCTGTCAAATCAGCTTATTAATTACCAATTATAAAATATAGAAATCTTAAAGAACTTAATATACTTAAAACAAAAATGATAAACAACAACTGTTCCCAGTTAACGCCGTGAAAGGTGTTCCCATCAAAAAAATAAAAAATAAAACCTAATCAAATTTATGTTGCTCAGCTGCTAATCCCTCTTCCTCTCTCTTTCTCCGAAGGGCCATAAATTAGTCGGAGGCGTAGAGAGCGTGGGAGGGGGCGTGGCCCAGCCAATAAATTCATCAATTTTTCGGGTGTCAAAGAAAAATACAAATAAGCAAGAAAAACATCGGTGAACTCTAAGCAAAACTTTTTGCGCCGCCTTCGCACTTCCACAAGGCCACGCCTCCCCCCAAAAGCATCCTTTGTCCGCACCGTACCGCCCTCCTCACCGTTTTTGGGCCACTCGAGCTGAAGCCTTTTAATTGAATATTAATAACAAAATCCTGCATATTAAACAGAGGCTGGCAACAAAGCAACTTCACCATCAGGAACACAAGCAGCCGCAGAATGGACCAGAACCTTTTGTTAATATATGCACACATCTGTGTGGCATGGCACTGGGAGAAAATATGGTGCAAAAGGGGTTTTTAGTTAATTAAGAAATATTTTTGGAGATATTAACTAGTAAGGTATTAATTGGAAATCTGCTTTTTATGTTTAAATTTTTTTATTTTTTTATTAATAAAGTTTAATTAGTATTTTATGGTAATATTTTCTTGTATTGATTTTAGAACTAATTGTGAATTTTAGTGGCTATAAAGCTATAAACTTGACAATAGAGCTCTTTCTTATAGATTGGAAATTAAGAAAAGAATAACTATCTTCTGCTCCTTATTTTTGAAAAGTTTCACATTAATTATTTAAAACGAACCAACTAAACCTCTCTTGAATCCTTTCCTTATTACCATAATTTTTCTCTGTGCAGTCGTGGGTGTATTCGTATATATGTATATGGTCTCCCTGTATTGTGCCACGTTCATATCCTGGCCAGAAGTCCGGACTGCGCTCCTGACGATGTCAAATGTTAATGCAATCAAATTGGAACCTCATTCAGTTCAAAGGCGAGGAGTGCGAATAAGACAGGGCGCGGCCAGGGCTGGCGGGGGGATTAAGGGGATTGAGGGGAGCAGCACTAAATTCAATTATGCATGTAGTGAGGGGGGTGGGGGGTTGAGTCGGGGATCTAGAGCAGATTAAGACCAAGCTGGTACGTGTCCTTCTTCTATTCTTTTTTTTTTGCGCCTTTGCAGCGTAGGGAATCGGAATGGCGGAATCCCTTAAAGTTCAAATTAAAGTTAAGCTTCGTTCTACTAAAAAATAAACACACACACAATTTCATACTAACTGAGGAAAATATATAAAAATATATTAACTTACTTAGAAATAATTTCTAGACTTTAAGGTTTAAGGTGGCGTCTCTTCTTTATCATCAGCTTACCTGAAAGGATACAAAATTTAAGGAAATTAGTTATAAGGCTATTATACTGTTTTATAAAAATGTATATATTTATAGTTAATAATATACAATAAAATTCCTATTCTGTTTCTACTTTGTAAGTTATTGCCTCTTATTCACTTAATGATATAAACATTTACCAGCTACAAGCTAATATAACTTTGGCTTAATCCTAATTATTACCATCCTTATTTTTTATAGACTTTTTGCGCTGCCATTAATTGAATGACTGGTATTCAAATCAAGCGAATCATTCAACCATTTCAATCTTTGCGTGTCGCATTCGCTTTTCTTTCAATTCTCGACTGTGGCTACTTTGTTCCTGTTGTTTGTGGATGTTGTTTTTGGTCATTGTTATTGTTGTTGTTATTGTGGCTACCTCATGCATATATGCTGGGTGCTATCAACCCCTCGAAAGCCCCCTGTTTGTCACCCCCCTCGGCAGCCCTCGATTGTCCCCCTTTTGGCTAACGGCGCGCAATTAAATCGATATTACGCGAGCCTGAGCCTGAGCCTGAAGCCTGCCTAATTGCGGATGACACGAAATTGTTTGCGCTATAACAATAAAGCAAAGCTTCGTCCCAGCCCCTCCTCAGCCTATTCTACATTCCCCAATCTATACCACCTCCTTTTGGCACCTCTAATGCAGAAGAGGTGATGGGCAGTGGCGTTGACGGGGAAGGGGTTTTCACTACTTAAAAGTATCAATTAAAATTAAATGTACAATTAAATTTAAGTAAGTATCTGAAATCGGTTGAAATACCTTGTTAAGAAGTTCCATAAAATATTGCAGAAAGAGACTATGGGTCTATGACATTTGACATTTTTATAAGAAAAGGTTTTTATGAGAATAAACCTAGAAGCTTCCTTTATTATTCCCTCCCTTATTTTTAAACTTTCTTGATTACTTAAGAGTATAACTAAAACTTTAATGAATGCATTTAAAATTATATTTACTAAAAGGGATATTAATAAAATTATATAATAAATAAAATAATACATTATTAATATTTAATAATAAATAATGACTTCCTGAGCAGTATATTCGGTATATTTTGATTACGCTTTAAAGTATTTTTTTTGTTTTGTTTTAAAAGTATCAAGAAAAACAATTTATAAATAATATTATATTTATCTAAAACCTGAGACCCCCCTCAGCGTCAGTGTCACGTCTTTGCGAGAGGTCGCCTCTCTCTCCCATCTCTTGTCTTTACTGCGTGTCTCTTTCGCCCCCGCGACCAAAGTTCAAATGTTGGCCTTTCTTGACCCTTGGAGTAAGTGCTGCACAATATTGACACTAGATGGCGCTGCCAAGTGATTGAGCGCTGTGAATTTCTAATTGGAAATTGATTTAATCGGAATCCGGCGAATGCCGCGCGAGTGAAGGAGTTAACTCTGTAATTAACTCCAGGGGAAATATTTCATTACTTTGCCAGCTGCCAGCTGCCATAGGCCAACGGCCAACAGCTTGTTGTTGGCCCAAAGGATTTTAAGAGGGGATTGCTTAATTTATTCAAGGAATGGAGAATTCGAATGGTTGTATTTATTCAATGCCTGAAAAGTACGAAAATGTAATTGCCAAAATAAGTTCCACTAAATATTAATGATTATAAATAGTATATTAGTAAATAAATTTAATTTTGACATTTATTTATTATATTTCATTTATTTCTGTGTATTGCCTCCCAAAAAAAAGAGGGACTTAACCCAAAGGGTCGTCGTCTCCTGAGCGATTTACCAAAAGGATCACAAAATGATTTTAAATTCCCCAAATGAGCTTAGGTACGAATTTCTGAAAAAACAACAACCAAGCTCAACCAACAACAGAATGGAAAACAATTTAAAGCGTTTAAGAAAAGTGTACTAGGAGGGGGGGGGGGACAAAAAAGGACGAAAGCAATGCAATATGTGTGCGTGTCCATTCATGTGCAACAAGGCAGGCGCCTGCTCCTCCACGTGTTCCTCACTTATTGTATTCTTTTTTTGCCTTGAGTCTTTCCTTGTCTTTTTCTATTTATTATTGTTGCAAGCACAGAGAAGGAGAGGCCTTCTTCCGCCTTCTGCTGTATTATAAACAATTTCTTTTTTAAACACATACAACTCACACACAGATACACACACTCAAAGGGACTCAGACATGGACAAAAGTGGTGCAAGTTTTACATGGGAATGCCAGCAACTGCAGCGACTATCGAATGAATCATTTACGGAGTAATGAATACGGTCACACTGACACAATTCTGTAATTTATTATATATATATATATATATATATATATATGTATTTGTTGTTATAATTTATATATTTTTGTAAGATCTACAAACTAAGCTGCAAAGTTGGATATATAGTATATCTACTTATTTATTCGAGTAATATCGATAACTTTCTTTGAGCAGTGTGACCATAAAAAGAATGCATTTATTACAATTACACGTAGTAACCTTTGACTTTCAATTCACATCAAACAAATTATTTTAATTGAGAAATTCGCAAAAGCAATTCCTTCAATAACCTTCGTATCAAAATGTATATTAAAATAATTATTTAAATGTAAAATACCTGAAAATATTGTGTTTCTCTCATACTTTCTGTGCAGTGCCTTACTGAAGGAGATGAGAAAGCTAAAGGTGCATGAACCAAGAAAAAGGAAAACATTTTAACGGAATTGTTTATGTTTTGTTGAGTGAGTTTTAAAAAGAACACAAAAAGAAAGCTAAGCCTGGGCAAGTCGAAGTTTTTATACTCTCTATGGTTTCTGTTAATTCCTTAATCAATGTTTCAATTATTCTTTTGGAACCTAAATCCTAAAAATGTAATTCAAATTATTATTCCAAAATCCTATATTCGAGTAAAACATTGTTACTTTTCCAAGCAATTCGTCCTTCTCTCCCTGTAGTCTGTTTACTCGTGCTACTATTATGAGTACTCTCAGTTGTTCCTGGCTTCCCGTTTTGTCCGTTCCTTCCCATAGCTGCAAAAATGGCATTAAATTAAATAAAGACCCATATTAGGCATGCCCATGGGAAGGGGTCGGGGGTCTAAAAATACAGAAGGTACAGGCACCGAGGGGTCAGGTGGAGTTGAGCGAGGTTACGCCCCTCGGTTAAGGTGGAGCAGTAGTCGTAGTCTCTCCTATGCTATATGCCATGGATCAATAATGGGCACAAAGTTCCCCAAGCTGGTAGCAACAAATAAAAAAAAAAATAGAAGGGTTAGGCTATATGGAGGGAGGGATTTTCTAATGCTTTCGTGCACACGAAGAAAAAAGAGCTACCATTTATTTTGCAAGCTTAATTGCTTAAATAGCTACAAATAAAAAATTAAAAGAGAAAGCAGTGTGGCCTATCCAATATATGTATAAAGCGTTTTGTGTTACCATGCGATCTGCATATTACATTATTTGGCGAAATATATCCTCATACAAGTTAAATCAATTGTTTAAATTAAAATTGCTAAGATTAGAAATGTTTAATTTATTTAGAGACCTTCGCTTGCAGTTTTATATCATGAAATTAATTTCGTACATTTTTTTACTGTGTAAAAAGGAGCGTTTGTGGGGTGTGGTGTGTTGGTTGCTATTATTGCTGTTGCAGTACAGTTAAGTCAATTTTACCAGCAGCAATAACAACAATAAATGGCAACAATGTGCACTAAATTGTGCAAAACTTCGTTGCGTTTTCTGTTTCTGTTTCGGTTTCTGTTTTAGCTTTTGTTTTGCTTAGTTTCGATTTCCCCCTCGTCCTTCGTGCTTGTCCTGTCATCAATTAGGACATGCATTTGGTTTCTGTATTTTTTCTTCATTTTTGCTTCTTTTTTGTTGTTGTTCGAAGCGATTTGTTTATTTTTGTTGCTCTTCGTTTTCGAAATGATTTGGCGCAGAGTTAAATAACAGAAGAAAATGTTGCACACATTTTGGCGCCCTGCGGTTGGGAAAACAACAAATTAGAACGAAAGGAAAAGAAATAAGGCAAAGGGAAAATATAATTTCAGTTGTTTTAATAAATGGAAAAGAAAAAAGACAAATCGCAGACTGTTTTTAAATCATAAAAAAAATATTAAAAATAATTTTATCTTGGTTTATATCATATTTAATTAGAAATTCTCATTCTAATCATTTATAGTTACACTTTTTAAATTAAATAAACCTATTTTTATTTTATTTACTTATAGAAATAATTCTAAAAGCTTTACTTTAATTTATTTCATGTTATAAATGCTGCGAATTGTAAGGAGAACTTGAATAAATCACTTTTACTTAAATTTCCTTTATTCTCCCATCCGTTTTCAGCTTGGCCTAGTATTTGAATAATTTATTGATTAGTTATCTGTCCGAAGCGCGCCTTCAATCAGTTTCAAAATGCATTTTGTCCTTGCGAGCAGCGGGGCAAGGACATTAAGTTGGGTGCTTTTTTTTCAGGGGGCAAGTGCAGCTGCAGCGATGGCGTTATTGGAAGTGCAATAAATAATAAAGAAGAGGGGAGGAGAGGCGGGTTGGCATGCACTAAAGGAAATGTACGTTAAAAAAATATTACGCTTTTATTTGCTAAAATATTTTTGTCTTGTTTGTAGCTTAAAAAATTCTACAGCTTTTTGAAAAATACAGATTAATATTAAAGTATTTATCGATATTAATATCGCTAGATATCGATGGTCAGATATCGATTGCAAACATAGCCAAGAACAAGAAAATCTCTTTAATACTCTAATACATTGCTTTGAGTGTATCCTCCAACATGAGGATGAGCTGGGTGGCAGCTCTATGCTCTATGCGGGCTTATGCAAATGTCGCGCAGCTTTATCGCACCAACAAAAAATTGAGAAGAAAACAAAAGGAGCCAAGCGCAAAAAAAAGAGGAAATTCTGAAAGAGAATGGTGCACTTGAAAAGCGGCCAAATCGATGTCAGCAGCAGCAACAGCAGCAGCGGGAAAACCGAGGAAAACACGAAATCAGCGGGATAAAGGCGAAAATATAAAAGGACGAAAAATCTCGCTCACAGTTATCGCAGTCGCAGTCTCAGTCTCAGTCTCCTTGGCAGCTTTTGAATGGTTCGCCGAAACTAAATGGGGGAAGACCAGGCTCTGGCTCAGCCAGGGATATGGGGAAACGCGCTGAAAAGGAAGTAAAACTGAGTCCGAAAACGCGACTTAGATTGATGAAGAGGCCCCGGGATGCACAAGGATCTTTGTCCTGTTTGAGGGATGTACGTATGTATGAGTGTTTTTTGGGCGAAAATCCAGCCGAAAAATCCTGCAGCCGAAAGTTTTACGAGGTCAGCGAAAGGGACACGAGATCGTTGCTGTAATCTAGCTGCCAGGGAAAGTGAAAACTGGAAAACTGGAAAACTCGAAATCTTAAATGAAATCTTAAAGTTTGACAGTTAACTTTGTAGACTTTGAGGGCGGAATATTTGGATTTAATGTAGGGAACTAACAAAAATCTATCGTAATTAAATTAAAATTATTGATTCTCTGGCTTTGATTGTTATTAAAGCCTGAAAATATATCTAATATAATTTCTAATTCTTTTTTCTGAAACCCAGTTATTTTTTCTGACCCAAAAAAAAAAAGAAAAAGAAAAAAAAACAGGGAGCTCTACCGTCAATATTAAATTCTGGATGGGGGCCTGTGTGTAGTGTAGTGTTGCCAACGGTAATTGCGGCAATTAAGGACCCGCTCTTCTGTGGGTGTCCTTGCCAGCTCAGCGAGGCCTCCGCTTGCCCCGTGCCCCCTGCCCCTGCCAAGTGCCCCCCATAGCATTCCGTTTGTTCTATAAATGTTTTAAACATTTTAATTAGTTTTAATAAACGGCCGGGGGAGAGCGTGGAAAAACTGTTTGAAGTGGCGCCCCGACTTCGTCAACAGTTTCGTGTCAGGTGCAGAGGCTCCAGTTCCCTCTCTTTCGTCCGTCACACACACACTAACACACACACACACGCACACACACGGCTTGACAATGAATTTTCGTGAAAAGGTCGTCGCCCACTTTTTCCATAGTTCTCGTTTTTCTCTCTCCTTACTTCCTTCCGTTTTGTTTGTTTCTTTTGTGAGAGCTTTTCCAGCTGCCGCTGGTCGGTCCGCTAAATGGTCAGAATTCCAAACAGTCGGGGTTCACATAATAGTGCTACTCGGGGGCTATAGTTAAGGGTGTTTAGATACATGATATTAATGGTCGCGTTCACCAGAAGAACATGATAACTGATCACTGATGGATTTCATGCGATAATTGCGCTGAACGAGCACGATTATTAATCATGATGCAAACATTTTTTGCATCATGATCAGAACATTGCACCTTAAAATATGTTTTTATTGGAAAGAAGAAATTTTAATTTTAAGAGCTAAATATATATAAGAAAAGTTGATAGAGAGGAAATATCAGCATTTATTTGATCATAAAACCATAATTATTCTATAAACTTTATACAATTTAGGGAACTGACGCTGTAGTGGTGTTCCCACACTTTATTTATAAATCTACTTCAAGGGATTGTGTAAAAGAAAGCATAAGGTTACACTATAACAAAAGAGCAAGGTTACACTATAACGAAAGAGTTAAGTTTTGGAATTAGGTTTTAAACTTTAAAAATTATGGGAATTATATTTTACGATAATATTTAGTAAAACATTACACGCTTTATATAAAAAGTTGTTTACTATATGTCTTAAATCTGTATAAATCTTTAATTAAGGCAATCCTCTTTTTTTTTTTTTAATTTTATTCCTTTTACTACTTATTATTTTTAAAAATAAATGTTTATTTTAAATAAATTATTAATCTTAACTAAGGGCCTTAATTTTTAATATAAAATTGAATAAACACAATGACGTATGTCATGATTTATTTATTTAAATATAAATACATTTATTTTATTTTATTTAAATACTTTTTGAACATTATTACTAACCCGAGCTGTGTGTGTGTGGGGGGGCGTATGCGTAGTGTTTAGTTGGCGGCCCTGCGTTAACCCCCACCTGAAGCACCCTCTTAGCCTCCCTCCCCCTTAGGTAGGCCCTTCCTTCCTCTACCCTCCACGGCCTGGTCTCGGTTTTTGGTTTTCGGTTCTGTTTTCTGGTCGCTGCGGTCGCTGTGAAATTTCCGCCTCTGAACTTTAGTTTAGTTCGGCAGGTTCCACTTTTGCGTGTTGCGTGTTGCCAGTGCATTGTTTTTATGCACTCCCTCTATCCCATCTCCTGTTGTACACTCGAAGAAAATCAATTTTGCATCATTTCCTAATTTAAAAAAATAAGAATAAAATCCCCACAAATTTCTTTAAAAATACATTATTTTCCTTACTTTAAGCTCACACTTTCTTTAAAAAATATTTTGCGGTGCTTTAATAGCCCTCAGTTTTCTCTCAGTGCCCTGCCATTTCCACATTTGTGATTGGGTCTTGTGGCCAAGCACTAAATAAGTTGACAAGACTGCGGTTCCTGGACATATTTCTGTGTGTGAGCGTGTAACAGTGGGGTTAAGGGGCGCCGCGATGGGTTAACGGGGTTGAAAGGTCGCCAAACCTCAAAACGCTTGAATTTTGCAAATTTAACAATTTGGAAAAGGTTCGGGGGACCTGGGTTAATTTTTGGGTTCAATTGAGGGCTGCCAGTGGGCGGTTTTGTGGCTTAAATCAAAGTCGACGAAGTTGGAAGGACACCTTCAGGGGACCTTTAATAGTTTGCTTTAATTCTGAAAATATCTTAAGTGTAAAATAATATATAAAATGATTAAATTCATAAAATACGTTCCTATTTATTTGTCTTGTTTGTCCATTTCTTTAACAATTAAGGCTGCTTCCTGAACTTTAATAACGTTTTTTTCCCTTAGTAAAGAATAGACTCCATGCGTTGACTTTAATGTTTATTTTTCCCCCCACCTTCAATGGCCCCTATTTTTATGGCCGTTAGTTTTTTCCCTCCTCCACAAACAAGAAGAAAATTGCGGCTCTCTGATTTCCGCGTTGGGGACCCGGAAAAGTTGCAGATAAGAAGCCACACCAAGCAGGCCCAAGTACAGAAGAAGAAAAACCCCGACAGAGGAATAAATATAACGAAAATATACAAGAAATGCTAAATAAATAAATAAATAATGCAAAATAACGATAAAAAATATACCATCCAGCAGGCCCTCTTACTTTTTCCCCGAAAAATACAGAAAAAACCGTTGACAGAAAATGGCGGTCGCGACAGGAAGACGATTTGCAGCCATTTGTCATGTTTAGGGGGGACCAGCGGGGGATGCAGGATGCAGGGGAGGCAAGGAGGGAGTCCACGTGCGGGGGGTATCAGGGGACGGACGCATGGCGGAGGCTGGCACGGAAGTACTGCCAAAAAAATAAAATATATTGGAAGGGAGCGAGGGAAATCGTTTGTTGTTGTTTGGTTTCATTTCTCGCTGTTGTCGAATTGAAGAGGGGCGAGGTGGGAGGAGTTTTCCAGGAAGGGGAAGGGGGGGGGGAGGCATATCCGCAAGGAGCTGCGAAGGCCGTGTTGGGAGTGTTAAAATATATAAGCAGTAAATAAGCTTAAAAGCCGCGTGGGCGGCTCCAGCTTCTGCTCGTTCAGCTACAGTGAAACTGCCTAGAAAGGCGACCGAAAAAATTCAGGAAAACTCCCTTAAAGAGAGTTTGTAAATTGCCCTTGAAAATTATGTTTAATTTCTATATAATATAGCTTTGGCCTATATGGAATTCAAGCACTAAATGATTTATCTTAAAATTACCTGTTTTTAAACTTAGAATACATTTCAAAATTTTTTAATAACTTATTTAAATGCTATTTTATATTTATATTTGCCTTAATTGTTTATAAACTATTTTTTTTTTTTGTTTTTATTTATTTTTTGCCTTTTATGTCTCGTTCTCACTGTACTTATTGTTTGCCTGTTCTGCGAAATTTATGCGTCTTGATTCTTTCAACACACACAGACACACTCACATCCCTTTCTGCCAGCACACACACTTTACATTTCAAACTGTTGGCAATTGCAGTACAGCAACAACAACAAAAAGAGAAAATAAATATATAAAGAACAAAAAAAATAAAAGAAAAATTGGCGGGCAAAAAAAAGTACTTTTTCCATGTTGTAAATTTCATTTTAAAGTCGCAGCGCGAAAAGTTTGGCAGCCTCGATAGACTGCCGGAAAAGAAATTCACTGCCCCCCATTGGTCCTGCCACGCCCCCTTGGTACTTTCCGCCCTCTCCCCCTCTCCCCATTTTCCTTCAGCCCTTCTGACTTCCCTAACCCCTTTGATTTTTTATGTAGGGCTTTTCTCTGCATTCTGTTTAACTCCAAATTCAGTTTGACTTTTGTTTGAGTGTAGGTCGCGGTATTGGTGCACAGAAATAAATGTTGTAACTTGAAATAAATTTATAGAAATTTATAATATAAATTAAATATGAATGAATAATATTAATTAAAGAAACTTAACAAAGGAAATCAACAAAGTACGGCAGCTCCTAGTGCAAAATTATTTTTACACGCTTTAAAGACGAATAATTTATTTTAAAATATAAACAAAAATATAAAAATAATAAAACATGAAAATAAATTAGTAAATTCAGTAGAAAATGTATTTAAATATTTTTTTAAGTCACCTTCAGACGAAGATACATTTTATTAGGTTAATGCAAACATATTTAAATATATTCAAGGGCATGTTTTTAAAGCCTGGAAAAATTATTAAATTCAAACCATATTTTGCTTACTTAGTTGACAATGAAAATGAGTTAATTAATTTTTTTGTGGAACATAAGTTTCAATTATTTCAGTAACTTCTCCTTTTTAAAACCTTAATTACTCTCTTTTTCTTTCACTGTAGGCCAGCGTGTGTATGGGCATGTGTGTGCATTTGAAATTTGTTTCAACAATTTATTCAAATTGAGTTTCGCCGACTGCCGGCCATAACTCAAAGCGAAGTTTTGCTGTGCCTTCGAAATAAATATTTCTCGCTTTGGTCCTTTCACTTTCACTTCCCCTCCCCACCCTTCTGGCTTCTTCCCTGATTTCCCGGCTTCATTTCTCCATTTTTTCTCTGGCTCTAAGCAGGTGTTGATGGCTCCATTTTGATGGAGCAGCAGCTAAGCGGAAGCCGCAAAAGTGCGTGAGTCATAAAAATAAATACTAGGCCCGAGTCCGGGAAAGCAAAAGCAAAGCCAACAAAAGCAAAAACAACCAAATAAATAAACAAGAGAGGAGAAAAGAAAAAAGAAGGGAGGGGGTGGGGTGGGGGTGTACAACAAAAGGGAAAGTTTGTGAGGAACTTTGAATTATTCGTTTTTGGCAGTCAATCAGTGGGGAGTCGTGGGGGAAGTTTTTGGCTAAAAGAAAAGTTCGTCTTGGCTTGGCTTAAAGGAAAATTAATTGGGCTAGATCAGGGATGAAGCTGAGGCTTTAACTGGATTGATTGAAAAGGCAACTGCAACAAATAATGGATTTTTAAATGCATTTTACACATAAAATATTAATAGTACAAATTTTAATGTAGATATTTGTAGAAAAAATTGAAAACAAATGAAAATACATTTGATAATTGAAATTTATTATGTTTAGGGATACATTGAAGGCTTAAATATATTTGAAAATTAAACAAACAATTTAAATACCATAAGCTAGGCTGAATATAAAAATAAATTGCATTTTTTATAGTAAAACCTCCGAATTTTCTTTCCGATTTTATGAAACTAGTTCCCCAATCACTCTCCTTTCCGGTCTAGTGTTTTCCACTATTTACCACCACTTTTCCAGCACGAAATTTCTCTATTTTCAGCACTCTTGAATCTTGAATCCTGTCCCATTTGTCATAAGAACTCGCATGTAGCCAGAATCCTAGAGAGGCAGCCATTAACCACTGAGCAAAACAGTAACTAAAATAATTTTAAGGACCCCAAAGAAAGTGCCTAAAAATAATTGAATGCTTATATCATTTTGTTTAAATCTTTGGAGAGTATAATTAGTTTTTGTTCTAGCAAAAAATGCCTTAAAGTCTTCTAAGTTTAGTATTTATTATTTTTGCCAGTGCCACCCAGCTGAGATCTAAACTGAAGTTGCATTCTCAACTCGGAGAATCCGGGCTAAGCTCGGGGGGTAGTTGGGGCGGACTTCCTTCGCTGCGGACACGTCCTGGGCTCAGCTGGGTATAGCGATTCCGTTCTCCATCACGTGCAGGTTAAGCAGACTGCCGAGATGCCAGAGGGCGGGGACGGGTTAAGAGGGGCGGGGCCATAAAACGTGGCCAAGACAACCACGGAACACAAAGGAAAATTCCTCGGCGCTACACATTTTCCTTTTTCCCTTTTTTTGCTCCTCGTTTTTCGTTTTTCTTTCCTGCTGTAAACGTATCAATGCGATTTATGCAGAAATTCCAAAACCTCCAACATTCTCCCCTGCATAAGTCGCTGCAGCAAAATGTCGCGATAAAAATAAAGGGAAACCAAGTCGGGGGAAAAAATAGAACAAAAATCTCTGGAAAAAAAAATGTGGCCAAGAAAATAAAATTCAACAAGAAATTGAGCTGGTAATACCCTAAAAATGGATTGCTTGGTATTTTATAGTTTTAGAAATAAATATCTAATAAAAATAAATAAATAAAGATTTTTTTTATTCAGTTAAATAGTTTATTTATTTAATATTAATTAGAGAGAGAAAATATGAGGCGCAGTGTAAAGTTTATGGCTTAGAGATGTGCTCTAATAACGATAGTTAAGTCTGATCCAGAGAGAACGATCAAATCAGCCACTGAATCATTTTAGTTATCATGTCTTTTGTATCAATTTTAGTGAAAATATATGTTGCGCAGTGCAAACTCATTGACCTAGAGATGTGCAACGACCTATCGATATGTAGTATTCCTTGCAAGGGTATATAACAAGGAGGGACAAAATCAGCCAAGAAAATAAATTGGCAGCTACCTTTGGCATGCCTAGCCTCTTTTCCCCGCCCCATTTTGTAGCATTTCCAGCTAACCCCTCCCCCCACCCCACAGCCATTTTCAACCTTTGGTGTTGCATATTTTAGGGGACAACAAAATAAAAAAAAGAGCGTCTGGAAGAAAGAGAAAAATCTGCGACAATTTTGTCTCATTGTCGCTTGTCTCTATGCTGAGCCACAAAAATTCTTGGCAACACATTTCGGCCCCAGCTTCTTTTGCTGCTCTCATTTTCCTTACGGCTTCTTGGCTCTGCCAATTTTTTTCTACTCGTATTTTTAGGCAGCAACAAACAAAAATTGTTGACAATTGCTCCGGCAAAAGAGAGCCATTAATCAAAGGCAACAAAAATATTCGAGGCGTGATTAAAGAAGGGAAACATTTCTGGAATAGCTCCACGGCAGAGCTATAAAAAAAAACACTGGCTAGAAAAGCCAAAAGGCAGGCGCCCGAAAAAGTTCCATTGCCCAAATTGGGCAGAAAACAATTTTGAATAATTATGACAATTTGAAAAGTTTTCGATTCATGTTGACTTTGGAAATTGAAAGGAAAAGGAAAAGGACGACGTTCGTTCCTCAACAATTAATCACTTAATTTATTGAATAAACCCAAACAGAAGTGCTGAAGTAAATAATTTGGCCCAAGGCAATGTTGAGGAGGTGGAAATTGCAGGGAAAAATCGGGAAAGTGTTCACTGATTAAATATATGGAAAATATTAAATGATTACATTATTAAACATGTAAAAAACTTAACAAAAATTCAAAGAAATACCTGTTATGATATTTATTAAATAAATAGAGAATATAAAAATATATTTTTTTAACTATTTTTAGCAAAATTTATAAGCTGTAAAATATATTTTCTTTGTTATTTACTTTCTGGTACAGCTACCATTAATTATTTTTATTTATAAATGGAAACTGGAAATCCATTTCTTGCCGAACTTTTCTCTAAAATTTCACCCCCAGCACATTGGCATAAGAAATGAATTCCATTTTATTTTTGAAGCTTAATTCGAATTTCAATTTGGCAGCTTTATGGAAATATGCTTGTGGCCGCTGGGCGTGAAAATGAATTTCCGATTATTTGGCCCTGACTATTGGCAAATTAATTAATAGGGGAAAAAACATCGGAATGGGCCTGGTAACTGCTTATAAATTATTTATGGGCTTCTCGTTGCCAAGAAAAAAATGGGAAAACTGGGCCTAGAGATACAAGAAATATTTGTACAAAATGGCCGACAAGGGCATGCGTGTTTGGCCTGTTTTTCTTTTCTTTTTTTTTTTTGATTTGGCAATCAATTTGGATTTGGAATTCGATTTTCGATTTGTTTGTTGTTCGCTTACGGGCCGCCGATTATAATCAATTGCCACGCCTACTTAATTAAATGGCCCTAATGCCGGGCCACTTGCCAAACAGAATGGGTTAGCCTGTGGGTTTTCGGGGTCCAAGCTGATTGAGAACTCGATTCCCAGTGCATAGCCCGAGCAGATAAGCCGCTTTGCAGGGACACTCAAGGTCAGGTAAATAGGTTGGAATTATTTGAATAATATATGTTACTCATATATATGTAAACCTAATATATATATTAATTAATTCTTTTTGTCACTAGCTTAGCTGTATTTCAACATCTTTCTCTCTTTAAACCTTAATATTTTATTTTAAATATTTAATCACCTTTAAATATTTTACATTTAAATTTGTATTAAAATTGACTCTTTCTTTAATATTTTCCCGAATTTCCCCAATTTATTTTTCTCTATTTTTCTTGGCTTCTGTATTTTTTCCTGCGCTCTAGGTTTTTGCCTTGGCATTTTTCTAGTCAATAGCTCCGACTGGCGGCTTTGAGTTTTCGCCTTTTCCCGTTCCCCGTTCCCTACCGCACTACCCATTTTCCACTTTTCTTTCAGCGTTCCTCTTTTTTCCTCGTATCCCTTTACTGGGGCTTTTGTTTTTCTCTACTTCTTCTTGTTATTATTTGCGGTTAGCTGGGCAAAAAACTTTTTTCCGAGCTCTTTCTTCGTCTCTCTACGTTTCACCTGTAATTTTTGCAACTTTCAATTAGGAAGGTATTAAGCCAGAAAGTGCTTCATTGGGGGGAAGTGGCCAAAAGGGGTAGGGCCAGGGGTGGCCTTGCCAAATGAAAAGCTGTCGCAGAAAAAAAAATAGTATAGGAGACGAACCAAAAGAAGAAATCCTAGAAAAAAAATGCAGCTAGACGGCGAAAAAAAATGTAGATTTTTTTTAAAGACATTAAATGAATTTTCATTTAACTGAAAAGGGATAAACTAATGGTTTAACTTATGAAAAACATAAAATCATATTTGTTTTTAATTATATTTATGTTTATCTTGGGCTGCTAAAAAAATACTATATCCTAAAACATAATTAAGGGCGGATTATGTATGGGATATATTTTTTACGCTTTTTCCATAAATAAAAAAATAAATGCTTCATTAATGTATTTTCAATCAAATTTAGTTAAATAGTACAAATATTAAGCTTAAAACCCTTTTTAAAGGCCAAGCTTAGTATTAAATATGTAACTATTATTTATTTACTTTTGTAAACGTTTTTTCCAGTGCTTCTACAATTTTTGTGCTCGAAATGAATTTGACTAGAGATGAAAAATATGCAGAAATGAGAAAGAAGAATGCAAAAAATAAAGTAAAAAAATAAAAACAACAAGCGGGGCTTGTGGATTTTTGGGTTATACTTATATATTCTATCGCCAGTTGTTATATTTTGTTCTCTGCTTTACTTTTTGCGGTGGGCGTGGCAGGTTTTTAATTAAAAATGAATTCACCTCTTGCCGCATGTCTGTCTAGGAAACAAAATAGAAAAGAAAATCTGTGTGGTGCCTCCGCAAAAGAGTATTGAAAAAACATCCTATATTTTATGCCATAAATAAAGTTATATTTAAATTATTTTTTAAAACTCCTCTGACATTTACTTAATTACCAAAGTACCAAAAATACACTCACTTATTTAATCATACACATGCAGGGCCAAGTGGAAAGCACTCGAAATCTCTGTTTGTCAACTCACCTGAAAATAGAGAGAAAGAAAAGGTAAACAGATATGGCAAAAAAAAAATTAACAACATTTTTGTCAGCGCTTTTTTATACATTTTATTATTGTTGGCATTTTTATTTGCTAATTTCTATTTTATTTTCGTATTTATTTTCCTATTTATTTCTGTTATGGTGTCTCCCTGTTTATTTTCTCTTGTGTTGTTGTCTCAACAAAAATACGCACAGCCACAAAAAATGGACAAACACACACGGAAACAACAACATCAAAGTAATTGACAAACTGCAATTACAACAACTAAGGCACACACACACAAGCTCAAAAAGAGAGAGATGGGTAAACGAAATTGATTTAATTTGCATTTTACGCCAATAGAAAAAGCACAAAATGGACAGGAACCGAAAACAAAACAAAAGCAAACGAATTGTATAAACAAAAAGAACTTGGCCACAATAACAAGAAAAAATGGTTAAAGAAATATATGTATTTATATTTATTTATTTAAAAAAGAATACAGCTTACGGAACACTAAAGAAAATAACTGATATTTCAAATACCTTATTTAAAACTTAGATTCAATAAGAATATAATTTAAAAGACAAACCTTCTAAAATGATTCAAAAAAATAAAGTAAAAAACCAACTTTATAATATTTTAAAAGTAAAATATTCAAACTTAAACATTTGGAGGTAAAAGCTGGGCTATTAAAATTATTTTACCCATTTTTCCCATAGCCCAATTATCCAATATTCTGGCGCTATGAGAACACTTCGAAATTGCCTTCGGGGAGTGGGAAGGGTGATGGAGTGAGAGGTGGTGGGCGGCCAGTGGGTTCTGCGTGGGCGTGTCGTGTCTGATTTGACCTCGTTGTGTGCGGGCAAAGTTAGCGGCAATAAGCGAAAAACTGATTACACTGCCGGCGGCAGTAACAGCAATTGAAATTGATAGACGCCGCCGGCCGACGGTGGGGGTTGTCTAAGGGGACGGCAGAGGAGAGGGAGTGTGGGTTGGGTGTGTGTTGGGTGTTGGGTGTGATATGCGACTGATGCCACAAAACGCTGGAAAACTGTTCAATTTGCGGGCATTCAAAATGTCTTTACATTTAAATTCTTTGCTGTCAGAATGTATAATAATATTAACTAGTTTCTATATTTTTACATCTTCCAAAAACATCAAAATATAAATAGGTTTAATATTATATTACAAATGAAAAGTACAACTAAAGTGAATTGAACGCGGATGGTCACAGTCCAAACTTCCAAAGTTGAAAGGGTTAACGACTATCAATTTTGTATCTCTTTAAATCATCAGTTACAATTATTAATTATATGATTGATTTCCTTATACTCCACTGATATCAGAGTGTGTGGGCATGCAACATATTGGCGATCACTATCTTAGTCCATCGATTACCTTTACCTATCGCTCTTAATAACTGCAAATTCAATGCTCACACATTTATGATTTAAAGGGCCATTTTGGCTTTAGTGCTTTAATTGTCCCATGAAACTTTCACTAATGCCCAGCACATTAACAAGTCACAAACACATAAGCATACATATAATATGTATATATAAATATTATTCCTATGTGTGTATATAGATGGAGCTGTGAATTATTACACGACGCCCAGGCGAATCTAATTAATAACAAAAATTTAATCGCCCAACGATAGCCGGGCATTAGTCGCCCACCTGCACTCTCCTCCCACGCCCACAAGCCACCCTCGTAATGTTGCTGATTATTATTATTATTGTTATTAGCGCTGTGGAAATTTATGTGCGAAAATTTATTTGCTGCGTCGCCACTCAAATTGAGCATAATTTTTCATTTAAGTCGAAATTAATATTTTTACGCCCTAATGCCAGGAACATGTTTCCCCTAAACCTACTTGTACTTTCCTGTTTTTCTTTCCCTCTTTTTTTTTTTGCTAATTATGTCACGTTTGATTTTTGGGGGGCCGGAAAGGAAAAAAAACAATATTTGGGAAAGCCAGGGAAAAATCGGGGGAAAGGAAACGATTTTGATAAATATAAATGTGGCAAGCAATTGGCGTTCTCTCTCCCTCTCTGGTTGGCTGATGAAGAATGAATTTGGATGGCTTGGCTGATAAATATTTTTTGGAAGGCATCCAGGAAATGGCAACACCAGAAATTTGTAGCAGACTTTTCGGGACTGATTAGAGGATATTGAACAGGAAATTAAGCGGGAATTTGCCAGCATTCCTTGTTGTGGGTCAAGTAAATGAATTTAAAAAGTAAATTAAATCAATTTAAGGTGAAATGTAAGCAAAATAATATATTTTCAATATTTAAATGTATTTAAGCTTGTGTTAAATTTAATATAAATTAGTATTTTATAGATATATAGTTTCCATACCTTGAATTATATAAATCAATAGGGAATAAATAGCAACGACTTTCGTGCTGTTCTTTGTCTGCTTTCTAGCCTAGCCAATTTCCCATTGATTTTCCTTTTGCGTAGAGCCAGGCAATTTTCCAATGACCGTCATATCTGAATGCTCATTAATAATTACAGTTTTGCCAAATAGAGCAGCCCCGAAAGCATTAGAGCACGCCGCCGCCTTACCCAGGGGACTCATGAAACTCAAAACTATCTATTCTACACATTTTCCGAAGCCTCCATCATCCCCGTCCCCCTTTCCCCTTTTCCACTTTTCCTCTGTGCATTTATTCTGTAAGTGCATTCTGGGTTGCTTTCCCAGCTGCAGCTGATAAGGATGTCCAAAGTCGTGACTGGGGCATCGTTAGTTTTCCATATAGCACGCTATTTAAAAAAGAAAACCACCATACCAGCCCCGATTTTGCCACATTTTGAGCACCAGCCCCAACCCCTCCTTCTGGCCCCGATATTTTAGGTTTTTATACCCTGCGTATACGCAATATTTCAAAAGAGGCACACTGAGACAATCTAAACAATCTTAACAGGAGAAATAAGTGGATTTGTATGAAAATACCCTTATCTTCGCCTCTTTGTATAATTGGGAATTAAGAAGGTTTTAATTCAAAATCTTTAGGAATACATTGATTAACAAATAACAAAAATAACAAAATAACTAAATAATATTTATTGAATATAATATAAAAATACTGGCATTAAATATGGGTTAATTATTAAAAAAAAATGCTTTCAAAATTATTTTAAGAACATGTAAGCTCCTATTTTCTGTGTACTTTCCTGTGCCTTCCTCGTTCCTCTCTGCCCGCACACACACTGCGTATACGCAATATTTCAGAAGAGGCAACGCCGTCCCCAAAGTAATGCACAAAACAGGTCCGCTCTAAAAGGCTGACTGTGGCGTAGTGGGGGGTGTGGGGGGACTTGGCCAGTTCTGGTAAGCTAAAATGTTGGCGCCACTATCTGCTCTAGGCCTGGTTATCATTACCCCCGCCCACACTCCTCCCTCTCTCTCTTTCTCTCTCTCTTTGCAATGCGTTTTCTGTCTTGTCAAATGATTCAATGAATTTTTCACACACATACACGAGCCAGGACATGGCTGGGGGAATGTCCTGGGCCCCAAATAGCACTACAAATGTATGCAACAAGGCTTGTTACGTTGCAGGCACAGAAGGAGGGGATGTGGCGGTGGGTTTTTGGCTCTGGTGTTATGATTGTTTCACGTGCTGACAAATAGGGCAGGCAGTAGGCAGCAGGAGCGACGAGAATTGGAGCCAAGAGAATGTACATATGCCTCTTCCTGGCATCGGCATCCAGGACAAACCAGGGGAAATTAGGAGTTGGAAAATCCCATATAGACGACGAGGCAGAAATAAAATCTGGGGAATATGCGAAGATGGCGTGGCAGGACAATAACCATATGCTGCCCACACAAAACACTCATCGCAGAGCTCCTCCTCCTCCTGAGGCCTCGGGCCTTCTCCAACCATGAAGAAAATATTTTGTTTTGGTCAAAGTTTTCCGGCAGCAGCTTCGATAAGTTAAATTTACTTGCCAAAGAGAAAGTGCGGGCGAAAGTGCCAAGAATTATGAGCGAATAAGAGACCCCATTGGAATTATTGCCTTTGTTGCCTTTGCAAGAAAATAACATTTGTGGGGTTTAACAAAAAGATCAATTTATAAAGTTAACTATTACACATTTTCCTCACAACGTTACAGAGACGGCCTTCAAAAGCTTTTTGAATTTAAATAATCTTTCGGAATGAAACAAAAGCAGCTCCCACACTTGGCATATTTAACCTTAACTTTTCCAGCTTGGCAGCTTTGATGTTGAATTTAACTTGAATCGGCCACAGACAAGACAAGAACGCCCACACATGCCCGCCCAAATAATCTTATGATTAGCCAAGTTAAGCCTAGAGCAACTATAACTACGGCAACGGCAACTACAGCAACTACAGCGACTGAGAGGCCACAGAGAGCAACCTGGGACAAATCGAGGAAAATTCAATGAGGAAAACATCAAACGAATCGAATAAATACACAGCAAGAAACAAAGGTGGAAACTACACAACTTTAAGGGATTAAAGAAGCCTCTTAGTATTTACAGTGTCTACACGTTTCTCAGTAATTTCTCTACTTTTCCGGCTTTATTTTTGTAGATAATTTTGTTGGTAGCTTGTGCCTGTATTTTTCCTTATTTTTTAAGCAATTGTTGCGCTACAGCAACTCAAAAGCCGAGAAGCGTTAGGGTGAAAATTGTGGGAGGGTGGACAAAAAAAAGGGGCGGAGACGAGCAGCGGAAAAAGACGAATTTTTGTGCGCACATTTTTAAATTTTAATGCGGACAGCACAGTAACAGGCGGCAACATCAGCAACAATGGCAACATATACAACAGGTTTATGCCTTGGTTAATTCATGGATTCACGAGTTAGGGCTGGGAAAAGGTCGATAGCTTACATAATCGTTAGTTTTTGCTATCGATACAAATTAATTAGGGCTGGGAAAATGTCGATAGTTTACATCGTTAGTTTTTGCTATCGATACAAATTAATTCAAAAAAATCAAAATCAAATTAAGGTTTCATGTCAGCCAAATGAAAAGGGGCATAATCGATAAGTATCGCTATTGTTATCGACTCTGTTTTTTTTACCACCTGTGTGGTAAGGGAAAGGCTTACTTAGAATTCGTGAAACCTTGGTAGCGCATAAACGAGCGGCGCAGCTGAGCGCGAGTTCAGAGCGGAAGAGAAGAAGCGGAAGACAGGGCGCTGGGGCGTCGATAATACGCACTTTGTTCCACCCCTGACCTCCCAGTTTTTTGTAGCCTACTTTTAGGAGGGCGAGCAAAGTGAAAGAAGGCAAGCCAGGCCAGGCAGGGCACTGAGAAAAATAAGATAATAGGGGAAGCCGAGCTATCAGCAATAGTTTTAAGCCCAATAATTCAAACTCCTTTGGAAAGTAGTTCAATGTTGGTTAAAATTAATCAAAGGAGAGGCTTGGATATATTTTTAAAAATATTTTAAAGCCCATTTATTAGCCTAATTATTCTGATTCAACTCGATTTCTGCAAACACTTAATTCTAAATTTACAATTTGGTAATTTTATCGAATTTCTCTTTACAAAACTCATCTCCTACGAGTATTACATTTTCGCCCAGTGACGGGGAATAAAAAATAAAAAGAAATCAACATTTCGCGACATGGTACGCTGATAAAAATGACAATTGATGGGCGTACGTGGGCTCATTGGGGCATGGGCAATTGCTGAGTTATGTTTTATGACGAATGGTGTGTGTGTGCAGGGGCAGCGGTGGCAGGGACTTAAGTGCCGAGGGGGTGGCTTCCCCAACACGCCCACCAATTGCCGCAGTTGCAGAGATATTTCACTCGAGTCTTGGCTTAAAGAGCAGTCCACCTGCTGGTGCAAGGCTGGTCAAGGAAAGTCCTGCGCAAAAAATATATTTTGCTTTAAAGGGAAACAGAAAAGTAAGGATAATGCTGTTGCTTTTAAAATATGGTTTCAATTTGGCTGACATTTATTATTGACAGTTTTGAGGTTCTCAAACCAATCTTATTAAAAAGGATAACCTCTTTTTTTCTCACTTTTATCTGCGATCAAGCTGATTTTTCGCCGCGTCAGGGATTCTGTTTCGATTTTATATACACAACAAAAATTCAAGCATTCCCGATTGCCTCAAATTTTTTGATTTGCTTACGTTTTTATTTGCCAATGTTACTTTTTTTATATTATTTTTTCTGTTATATTTTTTTTTTTTTTGCATTTTTTCATTTTGTATTCCGCTTGTCATTCATATTCGAGTGTTTCCCTTTGCTGGTGGTTGTTGTTGTCACTTTTGCTGTGGCAAGCGTTACGTGTCCTGTTTAACTAATCAGAGACTAACGCACACACACACACACAGGCACCCAAGAGACAAAGCGAAAAAAGAGGAAGAGCGGCGTGAAATGGGATGAAATAAAATGAATTTTTGGTTACGATGAACACCGACAGAAATATTACTAGGATTGATCGGGAATTTAATAAATTTATTTGTAGAATAAAAGTAATTTTTAACGATTCTAAAATTGTTTTTGTTTAGTTTCATATCATAATTTTAATATCAATAGGTATAAGTCTCAATTGGTTTGAAAATTCGTCGAAGGTCCTCGTTCTTTAAGGTACTTTTTATATCTGATATTTTTCTTAGAAACCAAGATTGTCAGGACTTTTTTTCTCCCTGTACTCCTGTGTAGGCTGAAGCGGTGCATCTATTCACGATTGTGCGGATTGTCAATCGCATGCAATTTAAATAAATTGAGTGTTTTATTGGATTTTCAATTTGATGCCACCGCATAGAGAATTTAGCCGCTTCCCCCGCCCCCGGATTGTTCATATTAATCATCGTCGATTGTGTGGCGGCTTTTTCGGGAGCCGAAAAACAAACCAAAGAAACCGAAGTTAGAAATTTTCCGGCGCCGAAACATAATCAGCATTCAAATATGGTATGCACGCAATTAATGCACGCCCATTAAAATCAATTTTTTGCTTTCGGCGATTTGGGGAATTGGAATTGGTGTGTGTGGACGTAGCATGTGTGCTGCGGAATTTGCTGAATATTGCAGGGAATGCAATTAGGGTGAAGGGAGAAAGGTGTTGAGGGATTGCTAATCGATTCAATTGTGGCGAAATGAAAACGGAATGCGAATGAATTAATTTTGAGTGTGAGCTTGGGGGGGAACGAGGGTCATTTTGTCAGCGATAATGACAGGGATGTGTCTGTGGCTTTTTGAACTTTAACCTGTTGGGTATTTTATATTTGCTTGATTTTATTAATTGGTTTTGTAAATTGAAAGGGGGATTTTTTTCGACCTATATTTATAAGATTATATTTATATTTTATAAAGTTTCTTATATTGTTTATTGTTTAATTCGATTAAGGTGTTTAAATACCTGGTGTTATGACACTACTTACTTATCTGTTTTTCTCAGATAGATTTAATGAGCAAAAAT
>VNJO01011928.1:432961-552725 GCA_008042535.1 Drosophila tani | reverse complement strand
GATGTAAAGCTATTATATTTCCTCCTCCATGCTATACGGCTTGCTCACATATTGTCTTTGAAGCTTGTTACTGGACCTAAGCGAACAATACTACATCTTATTCGACTGGAAATAGTTAAACATGAATTCTTTTGACCAAATATCACATTTCCAATCTTATACTGTCTAATTTTTGTGTGTCCATGCGAATTTCAATCGAACCTTAACACCTTCCTAGGAGAGAGCTGGTTTATTTTTTTTCCCCAATTGCGGCATTTTCAGTTCTACCCAATGGTACCGAGTTCTCCGTTGAACTTTTGATTAAATTATAAAGAGGGAAGACTATTTTAAATATTTTTCAAGCCCATTTTCAATATTTTTTTTGAACATTTTGGCTTTCATGAGGGAAAATACACTTTTCAACAGGATGGAGATCCTAAGTACACTGCGAAAATTCTTAAGAAACGGGTAGAAAACCAACATTTTATCTTGTTTGAGTGGAAAGCTAAAAGTTCCGACATCAATCCGATTGAAAATCTGTGGTCAATCATGACCATATATCTTGGGCCGTATCAATCAGTCCAATGCAACGTAGGTGGTCCTTGGAGGCGTGTGGAACTGAAGTGAAATTAACTTCTGAATGGAATTGTTGAGAAATGGGTTGAAAAGATGCCAAAATATATAAAAAATTATAAAGACACGAATTGTCTTTGGACAAAATATTAATATGGAATTTTTTTAGATTTTTTCATATAGGGTGCAAAACTGAGTACATGTCTTTTGTTTTGGTTTTTTATTTATAACTATTACATTGCTTCTTACATTATTTTACTATTTACGTCTATTTGTTCCAAATTGAATAAGAAATCGAGGGAAAAAAAAGTTTGTTTGATTAACTTCATTCGTTTAGGTTTTATGAGCGCTCGAACACGAAAATGTTGAACGTGGAATCACTTTTGCTCCCCACTGTATGTAATGTGCGCCAAACCCCAGAGATTTCCCATATTTTCAGCGGCCTGAAACGAAACAGAAAACAGAAATACATTAGAGAGATGCCAGCGAACAATTGCCATTCAAATGTGGACCAACAATTAGGAATATATTCGAACCGTAAATCATAAAGAAGGGCAAGCGGGCAGACCGCGTTTGGTCAATTATTTGGGCAATCCGGAACAATAATGTCCTCGCTGGACACCTGACTGCCGGACACAGTGGGTCAGCTTGCGGAGGGTGACGGTGGAATTAGTCGTGTGGCGAGGGGGCAACAGTTGAACGGTCAATTTTGATTTGCCATAAATAAAGCTTAATTGAATTATTGAACGGAAAACACAGGCGGGCGCAACTGTTGCTTCTGGCCCACGATGACTTTCCACTTGTCGGCCCATTTAAATATGAATTAAACCCATTTCGAGTCGATTAATGTCGACGGCTCTCTCCGTTTTCGATTTCGCCTTTCTCGCTCTCGCCACTGCCATTGCGCTTTTTTTTCGGCCTGCAATTATATTTATTTTTCGGGTTCCCCCATCCTCTCCCTCATTTCAGGCGACCTTCTCCACTTTTCTGTTTTTTATTTTTGCTTTTTTTGATATTTTTTGTTTGTATTTTTTTTCGGCTGCCCGGCACTTTCGATTTCGATATGGCATCGGCACCCGGCGCCCAGATTCAGTTTCGGATGCGTGTGCCGGCCACCGGGCACTGGGATCCGGGGCAGTCCGGCTTATTAATGCGTGCATTGATGGAATACGCACACCCATCCAGCTGACCCACACACACACTCGCACACACATGCGTAATGCAGGCGGTGCCATTTTTTGCGATTCTTTTTTTCGGGAGAAGCCCAAATAAAAATTGCATATTATGTAAAGCGGCGGCGTCTGCCGTTGCTCATGTTGTGGTATTGTTGGTGTTGTTATTGTTGATGGCGGGGCGGCGGCCGAAAAAAAGTGTACAAAAATAATTCTGGGTGAAGGACGAGGACACTGGCCAGCCGGCGGGTGCATCCTGCTGATGCTGGTGCTGCTGCTGCTGTGGACGACGGGGCGTATACGCGATGCCCGCTCATTTTTCTCGTTTTCCCATTCCCATTGTAGTGTGTTAAGCGAATCCTTGCCATGGCGAACGAAGAATGGGGGACCCGGGGTAACCGGAGTCTGGCGTTTCCGCATGCATCATCACAATCGCAGCTGGCAGACGAGCGGCAGACAGGCAGAGCCACCTCGGTGTCCGCCGCCCACTCATTAAGTGCAGTAAGCTGTGCACGGGAAAGCTGAAATTAACACTCACGCCCAAGGACCCAATTGTTACGGCAATTGTTTGTGGAAAATTACTCAATAAATCTGTTGGGATATCGGGTTTGAGGCTGGCAGGCAAGTGAAACATGTTTATAGAAGACTAAGGAACTTATAAGCCCAATTACGGTCTAGTATTAATATTAAGGTATTAATTATTGTTTAAGCTAAAATATAATTTAATTACTTAAAATAATTTTCAAGCATTGAAGAGTGAATTTAAAGGGATAAAGGTCCAGAGAACTATTAACTGCCAGGATCTCCCTCCCATTATTTCTCTCTACGTATTTTTCGCTGCATACTTTCCGGCTGGCGACGATTTTTTTGCAGCTCTCGCTGTTCTTTTTTCGGCAATTCGCCCCGGCGAAAGCATCTGTGTGTGAGTGGACACTGCAGCAGTGTGTGTGTGTGTGTGTGTGTGCGTGTGTGGGCTGGTTAATGCGGCTCATACACGTAATTGGCATTAAATTAAATGCCAGCCCCCAAGCCGCGCCCACAATCGCAGTCTGGTGTGAAAAAAATGAATGACCCGCCACAGTCTGGCTGGCACTCGGCCCCGTCTCCTTGCAGGATATTTTTAGTTTATTCTTTTTTCGGCTGCCACGCGGGCATGCATACCGATATACCGATATACAGACATACAGACATACAGATATGCAGGGAGATATATGTATGAGAGATACATATACATATGGGAGGCTGTTGCATCTGCTGCTTATGATAATTGCCGGTTGCACCGCGGCACGTGGCCCACCCCTTTTTGTTTCTCTCTTTTTTCGGCTGTTTGTTTTGCACATATCTTTATCGGTACGAGTGTGTGTGTGTTGGATTTTTTCGACGTTTTTTTATTTTTTTGGCCGTTCATTGACATTGTCAATGTCATTGTTGCCATTTGAGTTGTCGTCGTTTTTTTCCCGGCTCATTTCGACTTTTTTTATCTTTATTTTTTCCCCTCGCTCGTTTGTTTTTTAATTTTTATTTTCGCGCTCTTTGCAGCGCATTTATATTTTCATTTTTTGTTTTATTTAATTGCAATTTGTTCTTTGTTGGCGCGTGCCACTTTTACAGCCGCGAAATTTAAGTTCTTTTTTCCTCTTTTTTTTTGACACTTTTATGATGCTTACATTATGACGTCACGGGCGGGACATGTGTGTGTGTGTGTGTTCGGAGTCCCCAATGTTTTCGTTTCGTCCTTTTTGGTTCCAGACTGATGGCAGGTCGAAAATCAGCTGTTTGTCAGCCGGTTAATTGGCGTTTAATCGATGATTACTGCATCCATTTTCCACGGCTGCACTTTTTGGAGGGAGTGTCCATTAATTTCCGTTGATTTTTGTTGGTAAAATAAGAAGGATTCAGGATACAAAGTAGATAATTATGAAGGGAAGGGATGGAGGAGCTAACAAAGATTCTTATTAGAATAAATATTTTTATGGAAGCAGACATTTTATAGGGAATTTAGGTAACACAAAATAAATTAATTTGAAATAAAGTTAGGTTAACTAAAAAACTAATAAATAAATATATAAATATTAAATCATTTACAGGTTTTACAAGTTTAAATAATATTTAAGGACATGCTTTCACATTGATCCTATTTAATTTGATTTCTTTATTTCCTAACTGACTGAGATTTCTGCAGCCAACTCGTTAGCTTTAACTGATTAATTAAAATCCACAGCATTACCCCATTTTTAATTACAAAACGTTATTCATTGTGAAATTCATTCATTGTAAAATCAGTTCATCAGAAGTTGTATTAATATTAATAACAGGCTTAAATTAAGGCTCGAATTGCTTTGGAAGTACAAATAAATACATTTTGGATTGTTGAAAAGTTTCTGCAAATCAAAAGGATTTTGAAATTAAATACAACCGGCTAGTGCAAATATTTCCTGTGGAAATGAGGGAAATTTAACGAGCTGAGAGGGCAGAGTTTCCCTTGAACAAAAATTGAAACTTCCATCACACTTCAAAAAATGTTGAATTTCATTTTTCATTTTAATGAATTTCTTGTTGTTGCCCTGCCGCTGATGCTGATGCTGTTGACGTTGTTCGCCGTGGTTGTTGTTGCAGGATGCCGCCGGGCGGCCGCACACACAAATTACCTTATTTAGCGCACACATCGCCGCATATAATATAATTTACTGTACATAGACCTTTTTTCCACGTATATAAACTCGTGTCGGTGTGCGGTGGGCTTACATTACCGCCGTTACTGTTCGCTGGCTTTGTTGTCGTTGCTGGCGTATATAATTTACTCATCTGGTTTTTGGGTTGGCGCTTTTTTCCACTGCGGCTATCTGTCCCAGTCCCAGACCCAGACCCAGACCCATTTCCAGGAGCAGCTTGGCGCGCGCCTCGCTCTAACCTTTATCGTCCTGCGTTCGGCGTTTGGGGGCATTTTCAGGAGTGCTTTTGGGACCGGATGCACCCTACAGCAAAGGCTTGTGGTCATAGGATTGGTTGCGAGAAACTTTCTCGAATTTCAGGGAACATAATTTGAGATTTTGGGAATACTTATTACCCCGTTGTATCGGAAAATAAGTATAAAGCCAAGGATTATGTTCAGCTTTGTATTTTTATCCGGAAATACTTAAAATTCCAATTAAATTAGTGCTAAATTGTATATAAGTATTAGCTTGTACATGGGACAGTAAAAATAAATCCCAATTAAATATTTAAAGGACTTTAGCCTTAACTTTCTGCAAAAAAAAAACCTTTCAACGAGCTTTAACATCATTCATTTGCACAGTCACTTCTGGTAGGACTTTCTTGATTCGTGTCGGCTGTCAGTGCGCAGTTTTCCCCCCAACTTTTTGCCTGTCGGCTTAAACTAAAAATGGTAAATTTTAAATTAACGACGCACGCACACACGGACTCATGGACACTGACAGGCCTCCGCAAGCTGATTCGTGTGCGTGTGTGTGACCGTTTGCGGGCATTTTATATAATGTCCTCTGTAATTTGACGTTGCCATACGCAGTGTGCATTTAAAATGGAAATATATATCCCACCCACTCCCATATATATAACACAAGAGGACAAAGGTTGGGTAATCCGTGCGTGTGCCAAAGCTCCAACTTTTGTGTCCAAGTATCTGATGGATAGGAGAGGAAAGGCCGTTAATCAAAGGACTCGTATTGGGTTAGGGGTTAGGTTATTTAGCCTTAAATCCGCACTGATGATCGGCAGCTGGTCACGAGGATCCGCGGTTTCTGCGACCCAAAGGCAAAATAATTGCAGCTCGCAGCTGCTTTGGACTCTTTGCCAAATAAACCCAACCCTCTGGGCGAGGAACCAGGGGTGGAATGGGCTGGCGAAGGCTAAACAAACCCTTAAGCCGCCCCACAGTAAAGGGGTAAGTTGCTCGGTCGGCCATTTTGGACTTGCATCGTTGCGGAAAAGGTGAAACCTCGGTTTTTACTTTAAATTCAATTCAATTTCATTTGCAAAAAGCGAGGCTATTCACTCTGAGTGCTTGTGTGCAGATGCAAACGATTAAACCGGCAAAAATGAATCACATTTTCGCGCTTTTTGCAGCTGCCGAATATCTGTTAGATACAGATGCAAAACACCGCCGAATCTGCGCCATCTTTTTCCCTTTTCTGCAGCACTAAGAGCACTATTTTATTCCAAATGAAATGTTAATTAAGAAAAATATAGAACATTTCCGTTAAAAGGACATATTCTGAGGAATAAGAGTTCGTTGAAAAACGTAATTGAGGAATTATTCAGAGAATATAAAATTATTATCAGTATTTCCCTCTCTTGCCTTTGTAAAAAATCCCAACTAATGCTGCCGCCTGTCAGAGTCTCTCTTGACAGCATTTTCCATTTTAATTTCCCCATTTCCCACTACTTTTGATGCGGAGTCCAGTGCTATCTCTCAAGGCGAAGCCGATTACCTGTTTGAGATACTGATGGAGCAGCCGCGATAATGATGACAATGTGAGCCGGCACAAACAAGGAAAACTTATTAATGTAATTAATTAAAACAAACAGCTTCAATTGAAACGCGACAACGCGAATGGCTGAGTGAGCGTGGCACTGGGCGGTGGGTGGTGCGGCAATTAAAGGAGGATGCCGATGCCCTTGTCCCGCGTCTGCAGGCGACACACATCAAAAGCAGCAAAAACACGCACATATGTATATACCCCTCCGAACACAAAGGATGTGAGCAGTGTTGCCTGATTCTCAGAAGGAAAAAGGCTTTTTTTGTAGAAAAAAAAACAGAAATAAATAAAAGTTTTAAATTAAAGCTAGAAATAAATGGAATAATCGCTTATAAGTTAATTGATTGCAATTATATACAAAAGCGAAATCTTTTATGAAACTGGACTACAAAAATGGCATATATTTAATTTTGAATAAACTCGAAATTTATATTTAAATAAATAATAAATAAAGTAAATAAATACATCATAAATACATACGTAAATAAAGAAATACATTTATTACATAGAACTCCCTTATTCCGAAATGAAATTTATTTAAATCCTTGAGTCTGAAGAAGAGATATTAATGTCTTTAAAAGAATTAGGCCACTTTCTAAATAAATGTTGGAACTAACCTTGCCTTTCGTACAATTTGCTTTCCCTTAATTTTTAATTTTTTTGTGATTGATAAAATTACTAATTATTGTCAAAATATTATTGTCAAAAAAGAGTTTACTCTAAAATCAATCGAAATAATACTAGCAAGTTGGCCATTTATATATTATTATATTAATATTTTCTCAAGCCCTAAACATAGTTCCAAAATCTACAAAAACCATTTTGAAATGGTTTCCAATTGGCAATTTCCTTGAAAAGCCAGATATGACGGGAAAAATCGCCGAAGCCGCTGCACAGGATGTGGGTGAGTGGCTGGCTTGGATGCTTGGTCTTCACACCACGCGCTCGAAATTTAAATCATAAATCATGAGCTTTTCCTCCACGGCATTTTTCATGCTTTTGTTCCCCCCAACCATTTCCTTTCCCGATTTTCTCTCGGTGTTTTTTTATTGTTCCGTCTCTTGCTCGCTCGTTCGCTGGCTGCATTTTGTTTTTCGCATTTTTCTTTCGCCGCCCAGGACTCCGGGGCGCTTTTTAGTACGCATAAAAAGAGAAAAAAGAGCCGCCATTTTGTTTTTTCCATTTATTTTCTCATTTTCGCTCGTTTCACTCGCATATAGAAAATAAAATGCCGCAACATACAAAAGGCAGCAGCAACAACAACGGCAGCAACAACAGCAGCAGCAGCGGGGAAAATCGAAATTGCTGCATACAGAAAATGCGATGGATCCCCTGGCTCATTTATTTTGCAACCCCTCACGCCAAAAGCCACCCCCTCCCAGCGACACCACCCCCTGTCCGACCTTAAGCTCTATTTGGGCATTAAGGGTTTGCGCTTGGGTCCTTCGCGAAAGGGTTTTCGGTTGTCTGCTCCTTGTTTATCCGTTTTTGCCGTTCGTTTTGGGCAAGCGCTCAAAGACCCTAAATTATTCACGCTCCCCAGCCTCCACATCCCCGTCCATTCTTCCCTTTTCACGATGCTGGAGTTCTGTTTTTTTTTTTTTTGGGGGTCTGACATGCGAATTTTCGTAATTCAAAATTAACATTTAAGGATGACTTGGAGTTGGCAGGCATTCTCCTCGCCGTTTCCCTTGGCGCTTTCGCTGTCGTGCGGAGTCGAGAAAAGCGGCGAAAAGGATGCGAAATGTGTACACAAAATTAACGAAAAAAGAGAAAAAGCAGCGCGTGCACAACAAAAAAGGATAAAAGAGTACAGTTGCGACAAAATGTGATTTTTACTTTGCGTTCGCTGCGAATTTACGCATTTGGAGGTTGTTTGCTGAGGTTTCTCTCTGTCCGTTAGCCAAGTCAGAGTTTGGTTTGAGAAAATGCAGGTTTCGCTTTGATTCTGAAGTGGCGAAAAGTAAGGGTTTCCAGCCAAATTAATATCTAAAAAGCTGAAGCTTGACTTAATGAAATACAGTTACTTTTTTATGTTTAAATCAATTTAATCAAATTATTTATTATATCAAAAAAACTATCACTTATTAATATTATGGGTTAAAAAAATCAGAAAACAATGCTCAAGATATTATTTTTGTTTCACGGCTTCTGAGTAGTTTTTAAGCGGTTCTTGAGGCAGCTTTTGGGCGGTTCTACATTAGTTTTCTTGAGATATATTTGAAAGATTTTTGAAGGTTTGGTTATGCCTCAAATACTTTTAAAAATCTTTCTTCAAAAATTATTATTCGACTGGCAAACCATATTCTTCAGGGGTAAAAAACTATTACTTCTAAAATAATATAACACAAACTTATAAGAATGAATCTTATGGAAGAGAGTAATATATATAATATAATTATTTCATATGGTAGGCTTATCATCCTGGTTCGAAGTGGGAAGTCTACGGCTAGAAATATTATTGATGTAATATTAGGAACAATGGCCGGGGACTAGCTCTATAAGGAATCCGTGGACAAGGCCTTAGGGGAAAACAAAGGTAAAAAAACCATGTGTTGTGGATAAGTTACCGATATGTTTATTTTTCCCAAATCAGTTTTTAATTTGGATTGAAAAGGTATCTTTAAGACGCTTCTGATTAAAATCCAATTGTAAAAACAATTTTATGATTAGGTTTTAAAATTCATAAAAATGCTTAGACGTCCCTGACGCTTTACCAAATATAATTCTGATTTAACATTTTCTTTTATTTACTTAAGGTAATTTAAAGTAATAATTAATATTAGGTTTTATTCATATTATCCATAGATAAGTATTACCCTTTTCTTAAAATTAAAATCGTCCCTTTTCAGTGATTTTTTCTCTCCCCTTTCTTATATGTATTTTTCTCTGCGCCTTTCTTGTGGCCAGGATGCAAACAATTTACACAATCTGCCATTGCAGTGTCTTCATCCCACCAATTTCCACCTGCCACCCACTAAACGCATTCTGAGAGAGAGTCCTGCAGAAGAGAGAGAGAGTGAGTCCTGTGAGAGCGAGACAGCCGAATTAAGAGAGAGAGAGCGCAGAGTGACTGAAGGAGCAGAAGAGTTTGAATAAAATAAAATCAAATAATTTGCAAGAGGCAAGAAACACAAGGCGGCCTCGCCATTTCGACCACATTGTGCCGCCCAACTCCCAACTCCCAACTTGCCCCTTCAGGTTGCACACACATACAGACACCCACTCACACTCACAAAGGACTCGGGTTCGTGTAGAAAAACGTGGCAAAAAGTCCCAGAACCACCCACCTGCTGCCCCCAATTTTTGCTTTTTTCGCTGGGGAAATTTTTTGTCTTTTTTTAAGCTCCACCTACTTGCCGCTCTCCCATTGGTTGCTGCTCTCGCCGACTGCGGAAAATCCAGAGGCGGCAGCAGCATCAGCATCTGCAGCAGCAGCAGCGGCAGCAACAAAAACTGGCTAAAAGGGGGAAAAAAGGCTAACTCGGCACACACAAAAACCCAGCACACACACTCACACACAGCCTCCCATGGCAGATTCTTCCTTTCCTGCTGCCTTTGATTCTCTGTTGTTTGCTTTTTCACATTTTATTTTTAACATTTATATTTTGCGTGCGTGTTTTATGAACAGGCTTCAAAGACAAGGAGAGAGAGGGAGAGAGATGGGGGAGAGGGAGACAGAGCACACACACACACAAGGATATATTTTATAGTTAACAGCATTATGAAAAATGAAAACGATTTCCCCTCGCTGTGCTTTTCCTTCGCCCGACTAGACGCGTCTGTGGTGCAGCTCCTCAATTTTCCCCCTTCTGTGCAGTGCACGGGGAGAATTGGGATCACTAAAGATCAATGACTGAATTGCCAAGAAATGGGAAACAATCTTGGCAAATATTAGTATCATAGTAATCCTTTTATTATTTATTATTAAAATAAATGGTAAAGGCTTCAGTAAGAATTTATTATTCATTTAAATTATCATAGAGAATTTAAGAAAAATGTTAGCGGCATTACTATTTCATTTTCTAAATTACTTTCAAGTTGCTTTTTTTTTAGTTTTGAAAAACACATTTCTCTGCGTGTGCCTGGGGTCCTATTCCTTTTTTCATAGCCCAACTTTAGCCGCTTGGTCACGTTGCACTCGCATCCTGGCAACGACAATGCGATCCCGTCTCTGCTAGCCGGCAGTTGTTGAGTGTTTAGTAAGTGGTTTAGTAAACACATTTAGTTATTTGCCATGTGGCGACCCGACAAACAAAGGGAAGCCCCAATAGGACTGGTAACCGAGAGGAGGAGGGAGGAGATAACGTTAGGCCTCCTGCACGCACCGAAGGACATCGAGTGGAGCACTTAATGACACTTAGTGATACTCAATTATCACTGCGGCTCCTTGCTCAATTACTTGACGAGGCCTCCAGTAGCTCCTGGGAATGGGTCCCTGAATACCCGTCCCGTCCCTTTCCAAATCTCGTGCCCAGTGCAAATGTAATCAGAAAGTTGAGCGAATTCGCCCCTCGATTTTCCGACTACTGCAGTTTTTGGCCAACTTTTATTAGCTTTCCCGCTAATTGCCTCTAATTTAATTAAATTTAAAAACTTTTGCGCGCTTTTAGTTGGAAAATATTGTTCATGCGGGGCTTTTTTTTCCGGTGGAAAGGGGGCTCTCGGGGGATCGGAGGGTGCTGAGCAGGCAACATTTGGACAAACGGGTTCGAGTCCGTGCGTCGCATAATAGTTTAGCTATAAATTTTATGCGTCTGCTTGCATTTTGCAGTAAAATATTTTATAATTAAATATTTGTTTAATTAGTGCGAGTGGCCGCTGCCGTTGGAGCGGAGTTCGTTTCGGTTTGAATGGGGTTGGAGTTCGTTTCGGTCGGCTGCGGTTACCAAAAACTGTCCATTTAATAAGCGGCCACCATTAAATTATTTTCGCTTTGCCAAAAAGGCTTGGTCAGGCCAAATTTAATTCGGCCTGAGAGGCGACCAAAAAGTCTGGAATTTAATAAGAAGCTGAGTGTATGCAATTATGTACAATTCGAGTCGTTATTCTCTGGGCAATTCTGACGACAATAAGGATTTGCATGCTTCATAAATATTGAAGAGCATGTCTTCTCTTGAAGAACCAGATGTTAATTGATTGTTTGTTTGTTCTGGTAAGGACCAGAGTCTTCTTAATTCGAGGAATGAGTAATTGGGTATTCTTAGTGAATTTACACATCTGCAGACAGCTGAAAATTAAATATTTATGTTGGAAGACTTGCCGTTACATTGAGCTCTTAAGAAAGGGATTCCTTAATTTATTTCTTTTGTGGCATTCTTTTGCTGAAAACTTATTTTCAGCTCAGATTAAATATATTTCCTGAGACAAAGAATGCCAATGGATTTGTTTCCCCTTGAAATCGAACACAGAAATAATTAAACTCAAGAGGGAGCATTTAGAATTTCCATTTACTGAATGTGAGTTATGGCTAAAGCTTATTGCTGATTTTTTCATTATTTTGGACTATTTGTTATTGTCGATAATTTAACAGGAGTTAGCTGCTTCTTAGCAGCAAAGCTTGTCGATGAGCCACGTCCAAGGATAAGGGATAATTAATAAGCGCATCCCTCCGTTCTTTCGCATTAACTTTCAGCCATTTATCAGCTGTTGTCTGACCCTGGCCATATATCAGCCGGAGGAGATGTGAAAAATACGCTAGAAACCATTTTGGAGGCAAAACAAATTGTTGAAAAACAGCATAGCTGTGCAATAAGTAAAATTAATGAGCCAAAATGTAATTTTATAAATTGTGAAAAGCTTCCGGCACATCCTCGGCTGCCATTTCACATGTCTAAAATGGGAAATGGAAAACAACTTTTGACAGGGCGGCGAAAGTGGGGAGAAACGAAATTATAGAAGCCATTTTGCGAGGGGGCTTTCCACTCGGTGTCAAGGAGGAGGAAGCGAGGAAAAGCTGGGAAAGCCATTCGGCAAGGGTGAAAGTGGATGTGAGAACCTCCCAAAAAGAAGTCTACATTTGTTGAGTTAATATTTCAAACTGATTTTATTAGGAGCGATCTCCGATTTATATAGCACATTTGATTCTAATTTTAGTCTTATCTATGGTCTACGCAGAGACCGCACATTTGCTTGTCTAAGCGGGGAAAGTCTTATCCATTGCTCCCCCGTGGAGCGACCTTTTGTACATCATGGAAAATTCCTAAGTGATATTTTTAGATTATTCAAGATTACAATTGGTATTTATAAATTTGTGAAGCAAACAAATGATCTTAAATACAATCTCATGTTCATGTATGAACAGTGGATTTACTTTCGTCTACGTGACACGACGAGTCCTTGTCCCCCTTTGCGGTTGCTGCTCATGCTGCTGATGAGTCCTGTGCTGTCCTGTCCGGATAGGACAGCATCATTCCCCCATTGCCCGAGTCCTGGCCATCCTTCCTCAAGCAGGAGTCACGCATCGCGTGGGACGTCTGCGAGCAGATTAACGTACACGTACCGAGGAGTGGGATTCCCCGGGAGCACGGCTGCACCCCTACGTCCTGGCCACGTCCTTGCTGTCAATGGCAGCAGGAGCCGGAGCAGGAGCTCGAACATGGCGGCCATGATTTTCGAAATTAATTCAACTTGATTTTGCTTTCTTCCTTTTTGTTTTGCTCTCTCACTTCGTTGGTCCTTCTGTTTGGTCTGGGGCCCGCGTTCGGGTTGGGTGCTCGGGCACCGCAGACAAGAAATTAAAATTCATTTCAAAGGCCAAGCAGGGAGAAAGGTTTGCCCGAGCATTTAAGGCGCAAGCCTAAAAGTATGCAGGGGCCATGGAGATAACCAACCCTCGCAAGGCAAACAACCCTTCTTGGGGGATGCTTTTTTTTTGCTTTTGTTTTTTTCCGTATTTGTGTTTGCTGGGCAGCCACAATGGCTGCCATGTTTCCTTTTCCTTTTGTTGGAAGCCAAAAAGTTTTCTATTGTTTTTCAGCTGTCATGATGAACTTTTGCCTTTGTTGTCGCATACTTTTGGCAACAAATTTCCGTAACCCCTTGACCCTCTTCACCCCATTTCTCGTATCGACTGCACATATTTTATTCTGCTCGACTTAATGCGGGGCCGATTGTCATTGCTTTGTTCTTGCTGCGTGTCTGCCAGCTGTCGTCTTTATGGCACAGATCCATTAATATTCCTCCATATATGCATTCGCCTCAGGTGCGGGCAGCCTTTGTCCCTGATTTGTTGTATTTTTTTTGTGTTGATTTTCCTGTTGTTTTTTGGCCTTTCTGTCATTGTTTGAGACGCTGCCATAGGAACTTGCCGGCGAGAATTGAGCCGTAAGCTGTTCAATTGCCGAGTCGAGTCGAGAGAGGAAATCCGCAACAAATCATGGCCCTTGCCTTGGCCCAGAGGTATTCGTAGGCTCGAAATACCAACTCTGACATCTACTCAGAGAAATTTTGGATCACTTTGAAAGGGGAAACCTTCGAATAATAACTAAGATCAGTAATTCCACAGGAAGTTCTTGAAGAATCATTATCAGAAATATAATTGACCAAAAACAAAAGCTAGTCAAACATTAGAGGATTTTCCTAACTAAAAATTTGATAATTAATGCATTCTAATTTTTTTTAACAGGGTTAAGGGACCTACAAATCTTGCCAGTATAATATTCCTAATAGTAATATGCCCTAAAATTATAACCTACTATCCTAACACCTTTTAAAGGATAATATCACTGAACAAGCAGATCCACAATTTCTATGATCGGAACAGAAGTTTAATATAAATAATTTTATAATTAAGCAGTAACCTGAAGATATTTGTTTTATGAGAACATTTGTTGTTTCCGATAATATAAAATTGATAAGTTCTACACAGGCTCCTTTAGTTTTCCTCGAAATTTTCTTATTGTGTAGGTTTCTCTGCTTTTGCGAAATTTGTTATGCCGTTTCATTTTATTTGCATGTCTCCCCATTTTATGTGCACAAGTTTTTAACCCTGGCGAGTCATAAAATTAAAACCAACGCCGTCTCTTAGGGTGCGACTGTGGTCCTGGTTCCGTTCCTGTTCCTGTTCCTGTTCCCGTTTCTGATTCTGTTTCTGCTCCTGCCAGATTGCCTTTGAAAGCAGACCCACCTCTCCCGGCCGCAGGGATCCGCTGGCCTCACCTGACCAGCCCCCCAACTCAGCCCTTCCTTTGTGATTCCACCAGCCACGGCGCCGTCTGCAGCTGAAATCTGAATGCAAGCCTAACGACCTGGCATTGTCGTTGATAAGGTCCGAAAATGCTTGTCTACGAACAATTTTTTTCCAGCCGGCTCTTTGGCTGGTGAGTTTGGTTGGAAAGTGGCTAATGTTTATGCAAAAGGAAGCCAGAAGGTTGCGGGCAAGGGAAAGACATGCTCGCTGGGACTCACTCAGGCGAATGTGCTTGGAATCCCGTTTAGTCCACACCTAAAGGTATTTGGGGTCTAGGTGGGTTGTAAGTACCTTTAAGGCTTAGCTTTAAGATAATCGGAATAATTGAATTTTTCAAAAATAATTCCAGGCTTGGTAGCTAACTTAAAAGCCGTTTAATATTCCTTCCCTCGAACTTCTTTGTACTGCAATAATGTTCGTCACAGATAATAAATGAGAAAAATAAATGGTTCTAACATTGTACACTAAAATCGATCATATCTCCCATCACTCTGCGGAGATACTTATGATAATCAATCCTTACCGTATTTTGTTTATATCGATCTTAGTCCACTTCTTTAATTGATTTAAGAATGAAGAAATATTTTAATACTAGTAAAAATAATAATTTACATTGAATTTTGTTAATAAATAACGAACATATCAATGCATTTAAAAAAGTAGAGCTAAAAAACGAATTTTCTCAGACAAAAATCTATTATAATAAACAGAAATTTCTTGAGAAATTTATCGAGCGAAATTAAAAGTTGGAACTGCCCTCATTTACATCTCTCAAAAGGTCGTCCTCACTTAAGTCATATCCTAATTTGCATATTCAACTTGAACCCGAAAGCTCGACGCAAAGCTTTCTGATTTGAAATTTTAGAAAGCGTTCCAACTGCACCCCTTTTTCCCAACTTAGGGGTGGCTCGTGATGCGAGCACTGGGCCATAGATGGCGCCTCTGGCAAAATCCAGAGATAAGGGTGAAGTTATGATAAGAAGTTATACCAACCTTTAATAGAGTGGTTCAAAAGATCCATCCAGTTAGCTGCCGATGTGACGATCCGCCTTTTCTTGTGGTTTCAATTAGCGCAAATATTAAAAAGCGTAAATCAAAATTGGCAACAAACTCAAAGCATTTTTATTAAAAATACGAATTTAATAATATAATTATAAGTGTAATAATAAGCACTAGCATATCTGGGACTAACTAAAAGCGTTCAAACTACGTATTATGATATAATATTCAGATTACTAAAGCATTTCTTAGGGACTAGTTCGGTTAGTGGGCAACATCTATGGAAGCTCTCGCTAAATGCAATTTTCTGGCCGGATCCTTGGGGGAATCTGCAAAGATAGAGAGGGAGAAGAAGTTAAGCATTTTGTATCTGTTCTTGCGACATCGGAGACAAAAAAGCCACAGGAGACGACCCGGAATGGACATCTCCGCTTTCCTTTCAATGCGCCCCCAACGAGAAAGTTTACAACAAATTAAACTTGCTTGTGGGCACTAAAGCAACTGCAACAACATGGGCAACATGGCAAAGTTTTCACTTCAGCGAAAAGTTTTAATAGAAAATTTTAGTTAATAGTTTTTAACTTTGCCATGCCGCTGCGGTGGATTTGATAAGGGACCTCCGCCCAGCACACAACACATGTAGAACTTTTTAGGAAGCGACCGCACCAACAAAGGAGGCGGTCGAGTGGGATGCCAAGGGGTTGGGAGCTGGGGTGGATGGATAATGGGGAACAGCTCCAGCTCGGATCTGCTGGCCAGCGTCTGTCTAATTAATTAAATTCGCTTTTGCGAGGACATCGCCTCGTCCAGCGAGTTCCGTCTAAGCAGCAAGATAAGCAAAAAGTCCCAGCTCACGGGGGTAGTTGGGGATTGCTTAGGGTCGAGCAAGGATTAATTTACCTAAATTTAATCTGAATTTTGGTAATAAGAAAATGAGATCCTGTGTGTTATTTAGTGCACAATTATATCCTTGGATTTCTTACAAGACTCTTTACTTGACAATATAAATGAAATTAAACAAGAAAAGATTCTTTATAGATCAAAATAGCATCTAGTTGGTCTTCTAGTAAATAGAAGTCCTAGGTAGTCCTAAGTCGAACCATTCTCACTGGGACTGCCTGCTTGCTAATTTCCTGTTTGCTGATAAATAATGCGCCACATACATATATAAGGCAGGACATAGAAAGGAGTTAGAGCTGTGCTGTTCATCCCCCCGCGTTATGTAACTTTGGAGCACCTAAAATATTAAAAACACCCCCAGAAATCCCAATCCCCACTGGCTTGGAGTGGTGTGGGGATTCCTGAGTGACTGGAGGAGCGGCGGTGCTGCAGATAAGGCGTAGCTGGAGCCCGTTGGCTTAGTCCAGGATGCGCAGGACACGTTGGCAAAGAGCTTAAAATGTGGCCCCAAAATAACTTTGACTGACCTCCCACACACACAGCCGTACTGCCAAACAGAAGCACACATGCCCACAAGCCCACACATCCTTTCGCTCCTAGGATTTAGTATGCCACGCCCCTGGTCCCACTCCCCCATAAGCCATACCTCCCACGCTTTAACTGCTTGGGGCATACATCAAAACTTTGGCTTACGCTTAGGATTTATTTATTTTCATATTTACCGTGGGCCAACACGGACGCACACGCGCCGCAAATGAGGGGGCTTGTGGCGGTGCGGAAGGGGGCGGAAAAGGGTCTTCGGAGGGGCAGACAAGGATCTCAAGGATTTGCACCTTGTGCGGGGGCAGCTTGGGGTGGTGGTGTACACTGGAAAACAGGTTGTTAAAGTTCCCATTTAAGCGCAGGATATTCTCATTCGAAAGGATCTCCAGACTATAACTTAAAGCAAAAAATAAATATTGTCAACTTTGAAATTCTTGTTTTAGGGAACTGAAAGTATAATGTTTCATAGCATTTATCCCCTAAGATATATACATTTAGCCATGGTCGGTTTATGTCATAATATAAAAGCTACAAAACATATCTGGTTAATTAATTAGGAACGCTTTCAACTATATTAAATTCCACAAGGATTTATGTTGTTCCTCTACAAAAATTATATATCCTATTGGTCATCGGAAGACTGTATTTAAGTACGGAGACGGAGATTATTCCGTTGTTCTCTGTGCACCTACATCTAATTCGGGCTTGGCCGCCTGGCGCCACTGGCCGTAAAAGGGAAGCTGTACCAAGGGGCGTGGCAGGTGTCCTTTTTGCCCGCTTTGTGTGGGCGTGGGTTTTAATGACTACGTGACCGGCTCCCAGGCGGCGTGTCCGGCGCTGCTTGGAGCGGCTTACGTGGCGTATGCGCGTTATCTGCAGGACGACATCTTCTGGCGTGGACTCCCTCAGATTTTATGTATTCGAAGCTATTAAGAAATGACATTAAAATGCGAGCACTGCCCCCGGGCCAGCCCTGGCATCGACCCCACTGCCCCTCTGGATCCCTCTGCTCGTTTTGTATTTAAATGCGCCATTTGCATATTTATTAGAAGGACTCTCGACTGGACTCGACTGGAGTCGGGTTTTATTTTCGGTTGGGTTCTCCCTTTTTCGCTGGAAAACTCTTGGACGGTGCGTGGTTGGAAATTATTAAAATAAGACAGCGCTACATAATTATTTTGCAGCCCGCTTCCGACCCCACGACCCCCGACGAACTCGGCATTTATGAAAGGCAAACAAAAGTTAATTTAGACGCTGCTTACATTTTACAAGCAATTTACCCGCCACCCAACTTGAGTTGCCGCCCCCGTTTCCCACTCCTTGCCAGCCATTGATGTCGCCTTTTGGCCTCAACTCATCCCCGATTCGGTGATGGCTTTGTGCCGAGTACTTTTCATCCTTTTCACAAACAAATTTGCACTTCCACGCATTCATTAATTTGCTTATTAAGAGCCAAATGGTGGAAGGGTGCCCTAGCCAGATATGTATGTCCTTTAAGCTGTCTTTCTCGTCCAAATTCAAGCGAAGTGGAGCCAAGCGAACTGAAAACTGAAAACTTATGCCAAGTGCCATAATAAATGCATATGACAGCATTTCCTTTTGCCTGACAAGAAGAACTTTCCTCGGCGCCCTTCCCGCCTCCGGACAAGTCGTATATATAGTAATTGTGTAGTCGGAACTGCTGTACTTGCGGTAACTGCAGTTGCACATGTCAAGACCAAAAACGGGAGAGCTGTTCCAAGAAACCATTTCGCCAGGGAGTTCTTGGAACCCGTGGATGTGATTAGGTTGTAAATAAAACATTTGAATTTAATAAAATCAATAACTAAATTCGTTCTAGGAAGTGTGGAAATAATATGGAAGGTTATATATATTAAATTAATTAAATTCATTGGAAAAAGTTTACGAGAATTTCCTGGATTTAGCTTTAATCGGAGCTGGTATGCAGGAATATATTCATAGTAATTTTAAATAGAGTTTTCTATAATTAAATTAGTTTCTCAGAATTTCACCAGTTTCGAGAGGTCTTATTCACATGCAGATTTACCAAAAATTTCGACTGAAATTCAATTCAAAGTGATTCCACTGACCAGATTCTTTAGCGTTCCTTAAAATAAGAAAAGATTTCTGAAACTAGGAACTAAAATAAGAAAAGATTTCTGAAACCAGGAACTCGGAATATATTTTACTTATATACATGTACTAAGTAAATGGAAGCCACTGCTGGGGCAGTTGAAACTTACGCCGAGTTAGAGGGCTGAAGCAGGCGGAGAAGGAGAGTCCTGCGAGAAAGGACGAGGCAGGGGACAGTCGCAGGCATGCAGCAATTACAAAGCCAAGGGTTGTGGCTGGGAATGGAAGCCGGGGGGGCGGGGCACGTAGAGACTTGCGAATATAAAATTGCACAATTTAAAACGCAGACAAAAGACGGAGTGGGCGAGGCGAAAAGGGGCAGCGTCGTCCGTCGTACGTGCAAGGAACAAGCAGTAAAATGTCCTCGTGTGAGTGGCTGTGTGTGTGCGTGTGTGTGTAATGGTGTCCTGTGCGCCATTTACATTTCACATTTCTAGTTTTCAGTTCAGTTGAGTCATTATTTTATTGCCAAGATACGAGCGGGGGAGTTGGCGTCGCCTTCCCATTAGCTCGTCCCTTGTCTCCTTCGATGTCATCGCAGGACGCAGGACGAAAAGGAAGCAGCAGCAGCGTCTAGTACCAACTACACTTTTGCTTTTCCACCTAACGATGGAAGGGAGCTGGAGGAATGTTCGTTGTCTCGCCTCTTCTGTAGGTGGCTCCTTTCGTTTTCGTCCTTTTTGGACATGACTGCGGTCTTGTCCTTCTCCCCGTGCTTGTGTGCGTGTGTATGTTATTAGATTGTTTCAGCTGAAATGTTATTAGAGAATTTTGAATTCAAATTCAAATGACTTCATACTTCCTGCCCATTTCCATTGGCATTTTCTGCAAAGGACGTGCACTTCCTTTGTGCACTTGTGCATTGGTCTGCGTGTGCGGCGTCCCTTGCATAATAACATGGCTGTGGATGCTGTGAGGATGCCTTCTCGACCATTAAACCTGAAAAGTTTGGAGTGCAATCTGCGTTCGCAGTGCCCCGTTGGCGCAGTTTTTGAAAGGGATGTCCAGATGGGGGTGGAGATGCTCACAAGGGTTGATTTCTCAACCTGACAAGGCAGTTAGCTCGAAGGGATTCAAAAGAAAATGCAAGGGATGCAAAGTCTTGTATGCAAAGGGGTCAAAATGTTGATATAAATCGAAAAAGCCAGGTTTTACTTTAATGCCAAGTAAATCCTTCTTGTAGGGCATTCAAAGGTCTTAAATATTAAGGAAAAATTTGTTAGTTCCCTTAAAACTCTTCATATCACAAGCACATTACCATGAATGCTATTCGAGCACTTAATTCTAGAATAAGAATTTATCAAACATTTTTTGAAATTTGTAACAAAATAAATTTACCAATGGACGAAGAATTTCCTTTGTAACCAACTATGCAGCATATCGTTTTGCATCCTGAAGCAATCAATTATTCGATTTGATTGCCGTCATCAGCTCATATATACATGGAAATATGTATATAGAAACTCTATATAAGCTCTGACCTCGATGCATTATGCCATTCCGCAAAGAGAAGCCCCCAACCAGCAGCCTTAAGTTTGTGGGGCGGAAAGGACGAGAAAAGGGATCAGGGGGAAATTTCAAATATTCCTTGCTACGTTTGCGGCAAAGAAAAGTTTCAATAAAATCCAAGCACACAGGCCAGCTTAGTCCCAGCCCCAACCCTGCTCTGTGCTGCTCTGTCCTGGCCATGGCCAATGGACAACACCCACAGTAACCGCAGTCGTAACATGGTCGGAGAGGGTTGAGTGGGCCAACCTGCAGCGTTTGCAAACTATCTCAACTGAGTTTGGGTTCAGTTGAGGAACTGCGGTAGAGTTGCTAACGTAATCATACAAACCTTGCTCTGGTTAGATGACCATTGTGGGTTGATAGCTTCTTTCCCTCTCCTTTGCGCCCGGCTCCTGCTCCTGCTCCTGCTCCTTCTCGTTCTGGCCGCCAGCAGACAAAAGACGACTTTTGTGCAGTTGCCGGGCATAAGATGGAGGACATGCGGCGGTCGGCGGAGCAGGAGCAGGGTGCTTTTATATTCAAATAAAATGAAATTACATTGTTTTCAGCTGGCAAACAATTTGAATAGAATTTTAACTTTTTACTATTATTTTATTTGAATGCACACAAAGGCAGGAGGCCAGTAAGGACATATCCAAGGACCACAAGAACGGGTGGAAGCCAGCTGCCGAGCTCAGGCTTTTGGCAAATGGCTGGCCAGCCCCGTTTTCTGTTTGGATATTTCTTAATTAGAAAGATTTTCGGCAAAGGGTTGTTCGACAGTTCGCCCCCTGCAACTCTTTCTTGAACGTCATTAATTTCTCCTGGATATTTATGTGGCCCCTGGGCAGTCTGGACCCCCCAGTCCTCCCCCAATAACTTCTAATTCGACGACCTTTTTTGACACTTGAGGATGGGTTAGGCGCTTGAAACGTGACATCCACGTCCTCTTGGGATAATTTATCGCTAGGAGATTTGCGAATCTCTTAGTTTTATGAAATTGTTCCAGTCAATTAAGTGTGGAAATGCAAAAATTAAGGTTGGCGCTTAAAGCTTTAAGCGGCGAGTTAGAATCTGCTAGCCAGAGAGGCCCCCCTTGTAATCCATGCCAATCCATCTGCCAGGAAAGTGGGCGGTCTGCCTGGCTGGCCAGCAACAACGGTCCCGAATGCATTTTCCCCAAACGAAATTTCCAGGCTTTCAAATTGCAAAATGCAGAAATTTTTGCCATCCTATTTTCAGATGCGATGGCTAAAAAATTTGCATTTTTGCCCAAGCGGACTGGCCCAAATGAATGCACATACACGCACATAGATGCACTCGGAAAAAAGACCCGCATACACACACGGTTGGTGTTCCATGGGGGACGTTGGAGGGGCATATGCGAATATGCACGGCCCGGCTCTTTGCCTTTGTTGCATTTTTGCCTAGATTGCAATTTTTTGCAGCCCAATTGAAACTGCAAAAAGCCCCAAACTCGAAACCGAGCCCGAACCCGGATCCCGAAACCAGACAGAGCACTAAAAATATTGTACATCCAACGTGCGAATCCTGTATCCGTGTGTCGCCTTTCGAGTGGACCCTTTTTGGTTGATATTAGAAAACAGAAAGTGGAGTAACATTTCAGAAATACTAATATGTAATATGTAAATTAATTTATAAAAGGATTTCCTCTATTCTAGAGATATTAAATATTAAACTTGGTTAGTTGAGGATATGTTTTTAAAATAATCTAATATTTTGAGACAAGAGGTGAGTGTATATCTTAAGAGGAAAATAAATCCAGAATTTATGAAGGAAGGAATCCTTGTTAAAAGTTAAAAACTAGCTAACACCTCAATTTGGTCAAACATCTAAGGTTCACCCTAGCCGGATATGTGTGTGTCCTGAGTTCTGAACTCCATCATCTGGACGAGCCAATGCATTTGTCGGGCCAGCACCATAGCCAGAGCCGGAGCCCGAGTCCGAGCAGACAGATCCGGAGTCAGAGAAGCCGGAGTGGAGTCGGAGCCAAAGCCGGAGCCTAAAATGCAGTTTTTGGCATGCAGCGGGTGCAGCCCGAGTGGAGTGGGGAGTGCAGAAGGAGCTGTGGAAAAAATTTTGAAATTGCATTTCAGATGAATAGACGGGCGGGGAGGAGGAAGAGGAGGAGGAGGTGGAGCCCAGTTCCATTCTGGTAGGTTCGCTTTGGTCCTGGCCCCCGAAAAAGGACTATTGAACCGCCGGATGCTGTGACGATAGATGGGCCCAACTGCCTCTGGCTGTGTGAGTGACACGCATGGCTGCCAGAGCATATCGGAGGCTTCCCAAAGCCCCACCCCCTTTGGTCGAGGCAACCATTTTGATGCAAATGCAACTCGGAGTCATGTTTGTTGCTTTTCGGATCCCCGAGATCCCAAAAAAGGGGACTACATTGAACGGGGGCCAAGCCAGCTCCTAAGACTAAATGCCATGCAAATGACTTTGCTCAGATTTCTCCTAGAGGAATCGGAGCTGCTGCTCTTCCGCCTGTGGTCGGTCAGGTTGCCATTAAATTGTGCATTCGTAGATCCTGCAATCAAATCTGGCTTGTATTTTATGGTAACATTTTAGAGTTTGCAAAAGACTGCAGTGTCGTTAGAAATTTTAGCAAAAAAACAAAATCCTGCCGGATTTTCTATTCAGTCTGAAATGGTAGAAAAATGTTTGCTCTGGAAACAATAATTTGAGGCGATGCTCCTTTGATTTGGAAAGGTCTCTAAGAGAAGGGTAACAAGAAAATGGTACTCAAACTTCAAAAATGAAAAAGAAAAAAGGGAACACTTGATAGTCGATGCCTTTAGAGCTCCTGAAGTCCAATCAATGCCTAAACTCACTTAAACTTATTTAAATACATTAAAAACCTCCTGTATTTAATAAAAAAATATTAGGTTCTCTTTAAATCTATTATAATATATTTTTTCCTGATAAATACAAATCCTCAGATATTAAATGGTTTTATTTTTCTTATTGGGTTCTCCTTAAATCTATTTTAAAACCTTTTTTCCAGATAATATATATAAAAAAATTATAAATAAAAAAATAAAAAAAACCTCATATATTAAATGGTTTTATTTAGCTTGTTGGGTTCTCTTTAAATCTATTTTTAACCCCTTTTTCCTGATAATGATTTAATTTATCCTATATCCACACGCGGCACTTTCTGGTTGCTTCTCTTTTATTGTTTTTAAGCATTGTTTTTCTTCGGAAGCTTTATTTGGATTGCGTTTTTCAATTGTTTCGTCATTGCGGGGGCTTCCCACTTCCGTCTCTGTTTTCCCATTCTGTTTTCGTTACCTTTTTCGCGGATGTTTGTTTTGAGTGCCAAAGTTTCCAGCGGACGGGATCCACGGGACACCCGCACATCCATCCATTTCTATTAGTTATTTGTTTTCTGAACGTTTTTGTAATTATTTGCCCGCCTGCCGCATGCTAAATTGCCTGGGTAAATATTTGACAGTTTTGCATTTGGCCAAAGCGAATCCGCCAGACCAAGTGCACTACCTAATGACACTGAATTTGGGAGCTGGCAGGAGAGGGTGAGGACCCCTCCGTGTGTTTACCTTGCCCTTAGTTCGATTTACCGCATCCAGGAGCGGACTCGGAGTCGACAATCGATATTCGGAGGCGAGGGATGACCGGTCTAAGCTCTCGCAACTATTTCAATTTGCATTCCAATTAAAACTTAGAACTTACCCAGCGACGAGGAATCCACCGCCCTTCGTAATATCTGCAAACAGAGGAGAACGGAGAAATATTCCATTAAAATAATTGAATAAGTTGCAGCTGCCACACCAGAGCGGAGTGATAAAATATGGCTTAAGTAAATCCCCCAGCGGAGGAGGAGGAGGCAAACTTTAGCCATGGCTAAAATCATATTCAAACAACTTTTGTTTTGTTGCAGTTTTGATTGAGTGAGCATAATGGAAAATTTGCCATGCGAGTTCCTGCCACTCCTCTGTCTCAGCGGAGAGTGCATTCAGTCAGATTAGGATGCTCCTCTCACTCCACCCGAAACGGAAACGAAAAAGGGATGTTCCCTGGGATAGTCCTGTGCCCCCCATCGAGCAGGCAATTGCCTTCACCATGGATCCGCCGGACAGCCGAAAAAGTGTGCATCGTTTTTTCTCGCCTAAATTCCTTGTCTTCTGCCCGCCGCCGACTACATCAAAATGCATTTTGGACAAAAATGGTTCCGCGACGAGACTTCCCTTCCCGTGGCGAAACCAATCCCAAAAACAAAGCTTCGAGCAGCACTCGGCAAAAATTGCAAATTTACAATGGGCCTGGGAAATGGGCATGGGAAATGGCCCGGTCGAGAGTCCATGGATTCGTACATTTCATCTGCCGGCCATTCGCCGCTCCCTCTCCGCATAATTTGTATGCGCGAGCCGCATAACTGTCGCCCATTCCAAGGACCTCTGCCCTCCATTTGGAGGCTAACACGGAGAAAAAGATCTAGCTTTGAGTTGAGGAAATCCTTAATTGGGCTTAAATTTATTATAATAACCAGAGACGCCTTTTTAATATGGAGAAAAAGTTATAGGACCTAGATTTGATCATAGAACCTAGAAATCTTTAAGGAAAAGTATCAGAGAATAAGAGGTGGAAAAATATTGCTGTTAATCGAATTAAAATCAAATTTGGCATCGATTCTTTTCCAGATGTATCGATTATCGTGGTTTTCATAATTGTCATTAAATTTCTTAAATATTTATTACTATAATTCCTAAATAAAAGTTTAAATAAATACTAAGTAAATAAAATTAAATAATCGTTTCCTAACATATAGCCTTATTTAACCATTAATTAAGTTTCTAAACTAGAGCCTGCTTTTCCCTCAGTGAACTCCTCGGTTTCCATCCTCCTTCAGGACTCACATTCGCTGGAAATCAGTGCAATGGCCAGGCAGTCGCAGCAACTTTGGCGGCCAATGTCCTGGCCAAATTACAATGAAGAAGAATTGCATTGCCTGGTGGCAGGAGGTAGCGAGAGGCAGAAGCAAGGGACAGAGTGGACCAAGTCTCAAATCCCTCAAGGCAGACGTCTGAGTGGGCACTTTTTGCATATTACGCACTAGACATCGTCACGTTAGCTGGCCCAGCGAAATGTTCATCAAATCAACGTTGCAGCAGCTGCGTCTCTGGACGCAGTCTGTGCTTTTCTCCCAATCCCAATCTGTGCCCCTCCCTTGCACCTGCCACTGCCCTTTGCCGCACCTCCTTTGAGCCGACTTTTGTTGCAACGTTTTATGCATTTTTTCAGCGTCTGCATTGCCAACGTCTGTTGTTTCAGCTCCAAGACAAATGCCACAGTATTAAGGCCTGTGCCACGGCCTCCCTTTCGCTTCCCCGCCAGACGCTGCAAAAAATTGCCAAGCTTAACAATTCGCGTTTCTGGATTTTCCATTTTTTCCCCCCATTACCCCCAGCCTTGGCTCACGTACGTGCCGAAGTCGCCTTGTCCTGGCACCCCGAACTAGCCCACAGCCGGCAAATGCAGCTTTCCTTTTGCATGCGCCCCAAACCTCAGCAGCAATCCCAAGCCCCAATGCGAGTCCCATCCTTATGGCCCAGCCCCCCTTTGCAATAAATACAAAATGCAGAAATGCCTGGCCGGACACATCTTCAAGGCGCCCACTCACCCATTTACCCCCACGCATTTTTTGCGCCATATGAATTGCATTGCCAACCCCTGCAACTGGGAACAAAACACCCAATGCCACACAGAGACAAAAGTATAACCAAGTTTCTAGTTTTTAAGATTAAATGTTAAGTAAAAAAATAGCAGGACGTAGGTACTAAATAATAAATTAATCGGAACTTTTAAATATTTGTTTCCAAGTGGAGAAAAGGATCACAAATTGATACTCGCTTAATCTTTGAGGGATTATTATAATTTTAAATATATTTTTAATATTTTAAGAATTATAAATTATATTGGAAATAAATTGGAAATATCACTTTCCCTGTGCATGGGCCTCCTCCTGACCAAAACCCCTCATCTGATTCAGCTGAGGCGTCTCGACGACGAGTCCGTTGATTTGGCATCGCTGCAGCGCCGTGGCTAGATCCCGTGTCCAATCCAATTCCACTGGCCGGGCCTAACAATGTGCATCCGCCGAGGAGTGGGCCGAGTGCTTCGACTCGTCCTGCCTTTACTGATTCGCCGTTGTCCTCCGCATTCTGTTTGCTTTGTTTGGGTTTGGGTTTGGGTTTTGGGTTTGGGTCGGGAGTGAGTGGAGTCGCTGTGCGTGGCTTGTTTTGTGCCATTTTTACTGCAGCCTTTGGCTTGCATTTTTTCTTGCTGCCTTCACTTGAACCGAACTGAAGTAGCGATGCTACCACCCAGATGTCCCTTCGCTCGGCGGTGCTGCAGTTTTTGATTTCACTTTTTCTGGCCACCCAACTCCGCCCCGTGCTTTTTCCTTGGACCGAGCTGCACTGAGCACTGCCAGGATGCAGGATGGGGAAGGATGGGCGGAGTCCTTGTCCCGCCCCTTTGGCGTCATGCAACACTTTCGTGGACGTTGCATACTTTTTTCGCAGCCATTCTGCAGCAGTAGGCAAATAGCAACATTTTTTGCTCGCGTCTTTCTATTTTTCAGAACTGCGGAGAGTTCGCTTTGTTGTGTCCCGGGGAGGGTACACTGAGCGACACAAGATTGGGGATATTTGGTGCATGATCTGAAGATTCAGAGAAAGAAAGCCTGGGATTTTTGGGAAGGGTTTAGCAACCATCTTTATATTATAATAAATCTTAAATCTTCCTCTTAAGAATGTTTATTAAAGTATAATGGTTTTAGGTTTTCCCTAAGACTTCCCACTGCTGCTCCTCGGAGGTACAATGTGCCAGAGGCCAGAGTTCCTGGTGCAGTTGCAGGCTTAGTCCAGTCGAACAGGTCCTGATTTGGGCCCCCAGAACGGGGGCTCAGAGGCAGCAAAAGCAAAACACATTGCTGATTGCATTTGCTTTGTCTGCCCCATGCCACTGCAACCCCTCTGGCTCCGGCTCCGGGTCCGGGTCCCTGTCCCTGTCCCTGTGTGTGTGTGTGTGGAAAACTTTGGTGCCCAACTGCAGTGCCAAAAAGCAAACTTGTTGTTTACGTTTTGTCCCATACCCGAGCTCCACTCCTGACCACTCCACCATCCTGTCGGCCTCCACGTCCTCTTGATTTTGCTCCCTGCTAGGCTCATGTGCAGTCTTATGATGCTGACAGTTGTCGCCATTGCTGCTGGTCCACAGAATCCGGCCAGCTCCTGCATCCCCGTTGCCATTTTGAAATGCAATGCAGGCGGGAGTGGGCGATCCACATGGTCGGGTTGGGTGGGTGTCGGGTGGAACCAAAGGGGGGTGGCAGGGCCAGGACATTTCATTTCTGAAGAATTGCTTTGTCGGAACGGCAACGTCGTTGCTCTCAGCCAAAACAACAGCGACGTCGGAGCAGGAGGAGGAGCAGCTGGGCAGGACCACTGCATTTGCCTCTGGCCAGGGACGGATCCATGGCAAAGAGCAGCGCTCTACGTTGCACAAATGAAATTTTGCATTTTCAATTTTTTGAAATAGGCTTTTCCTATGCCCCTGCCCCTTCACAGAGTGAGAGTAAGAGCGACAGCGGCAGGACTGCTCGTCATCCTCATCGGCAGGACTGCGGCAAAGAAAAAACTCTCCATCTCGTACAGAAAAACCTTCGACTTGCCTCTTTCGCTTTTATTTCCGCCACGAATTTTATTTCTCGGCATTTGATTTTGTCGCTTTTCGCTGGGCTGCATGCCATCCTGCGGCTCCTGCTCCTGCTTCTTTCCCCGAACCCATCCTGCAGACTGCATTTTTTCTTTGCCAACTGCACTCGCCCAATGCATTTCTCTGGCGCTTCCTTTTCTTTATTTTCCAGGCGCCAAAGAGGGGGGACTGGGCTCTGGGAGCTGGCAGCTGGGCTCCCCCCTTGTGCACTTGTTATTCAAAATGGTGGCCATGCATTTTGAGTTTTTTCTTTGCATTGCTTATGTTTCAGTTTTCAGTTTTGTTGCCATGGCTGCCATCGCTGTTTGCTCTTTGCGTTTTGCCTTGTTTTCGTCCTGTTTTGCTTTCAGCTGCAGCTGCACCGAAGGGCGGGCTTGGGGTTGGGCCACGTCCTGGGAAGGTGGCGAAGAATGCAGTTGCTGTACATAGGTTCGAGGGGGAGCAGTGCCTGCATCTGCAGTTAGCCGTGCGAATTCTTTCTCTCCTATTTTTTTTGTGGGGGTGCCGCTCGAGGGGAAGGCGCCTGCAATCGATAAATTGAAGAAGAACCCTCCCAGCTGAGCTGCCCCTTTTTGGGGCATCCTCTCATCCATCAGAGTCATCCGTGCTCCCCCCCGTTTGCATTCGCTTTTATTAGTTTCTGGCTGGAGGACAAAAACTGCATTCAGTAGTGGCACCGCGGCGGGCTTTGTGAAAAAATGCGAGCCTGCATGTGATCCCGATCCAGCTCAGAGTTCGTTAGCAGCGCGCATCCCCTGGCCAGGATTTGGGGCCTGCTCAAAGGTCCCCAGCTCCGCAGTGAGAGAGTGATTTGGTCCTCTGATTTTCGCTCTGTTACGAAAATAATAATAATATGCTGTCCTTGGCAAACCCTGCCGGCCATCATAACTGGTTTGAAATGTTTCAGGAATGATGATGGACTCAGAAACGTAGTCAACCGATTATTAATTATGGGCTTGGGGTTTATTATTGCATAATTCATTAAGGCTCCGAGATATAGGTTTATATTTTGGGAGGAGAAATAATTCGGTATAAAAAGTCGTTAGACTTGTTTTATTTTTAATTTTTTAGTGGCATACCAATATGTTCTATGTTTTAGCTTCAAGCAATTTAAGTTTTATATCAAACTAAATAAAATTCGATTGGAAAACATTGTGCTATGATAACATTCAGATGGAATGACTGTGAGTCCTCACAGGCTTGCCTGACATAATGACAATCAATCAGCCGTCGGACTGGGCTTAGATAAATTACAAAACTGGCAATTACAACGTGGGAGGCTGGGGCCGGGAAATGCATCAATTAAAATTAAAGCTGCCGCATCAGCAACATCATGCAACACAGTGCACTGTGCACTGTGCCTGTGTAACCCAAACCTGCAGCTTTTCCCAAACTTTGATTAGATAGGAGTGCATTGCTCCGAGTACATAGCAGCTGGCTGGCCTATGTGCGAGGCCCGCATGGATGCATGGCTGTGGCGTACATGGACCCGGGCTTACGTGGCGTATGAAAATGCATTTTGGCAAAAACATGATTTCTGGGCCCAAAAGGCAAGGGGACGAGGCTGCAGCCAGCAAAACCAAAGGGCAAACATTGCAGCAGGCCATCGCCCATCGCCTGGCCGACAATGCAAATAGGAAAGCCGGAAAAACGCAATGCACACACGCACACCCTCACCCACACACACATACACAGAGCAGCACTAAAAATAACACAGCACTGGGGGGGCCCTAGGATGGAGGCCTATAAATTGGCAGGAAAAAGGATTTCGGGTGCGTGGGTGCCGTGCCGTGCTTAGGTGACCCTTCGGCCAGCTCCCATCCCAAATCCCATTCCCATTCCCACTCGCCGGACAATGGACGCAGACGCAGCGCAGATGACATGCATAAATTGCATATCAAAGGTGCATCAGGAGCGGCATCGGAATCAGCAGGAGGCTGCATAAACCGTCCTCGTGCAATCTATGGATTTATGCAGCCTAGTCGAGCCCCAGCCACCACCGCCGCATATAGTTATGATGCATAACCCAAAGCTACTGCCAGTGCAGGCTGCAGCCGATGTCGGCCCCCGGCTATATGCTCGAAATGCTTTTTGTTTGTTTGCCCATTTCGTCCCCAAAAATGTTTGATGAAAAATGATGCACTTGCCCGACTACCCCTAGCCTATCCCGCCTACCTCCCCCGCTCTACACTACACTACACCATTGTTTTGTTTTGTTTTGGAAAATTTTCAATTTGCCGACGTCCAGCGGAGCCCAAATTGGAAAAATGCCACGGCCAGGACTGGAGCAGCGAACGAGGATACGGAGCCCCGGCAGCTGCAGCGGCAGCGGCAACAGCAGAATATTATTAATGAAAATCAATACATAAATTCTCGCCATATTTAGATTGTTTCGGTTATGTGTTTATTTTGTATTATAGTTACGTTTATTATGAAGCCGCGGCTCGGTTGGTGAGGGAACACACAATGCCGGTCATTCCGGCCTGCGTTTGCCGCTGCCTTTGTGAGAGCGAAGCTCGCTTTTAATCTGGCCATGAGAATGGCCGTTAATTTATTTGAAATTAAATTGCACGCTCTTCTGCTCTCCATTCAGCCAGGACTATAGATCATGCCAAAGATGAAATTGCTACATGGGTAACTATTTTAAAGTTATTGCTAGCGGGAACTTGGAGGATATTCGTTTTTTTTTTTAAGTTCGACTGTAACGTAGCCCAGTTTCATATGTTTTATTTATTAACTTTTTTATTGTAGATCGAAATACTGAGAACTCTGGATAAAGAGAGCAGTGCAAATATATATTAAGTATGCCTTTTTGTATGATTTAATTTGTTTTTTGAAGTCTTTTGACTTAAACTTCGAGGCTATTTAATTGTAACTGACTTTATTTGACTTCTATCAGGTGCTCTTAAAACTGAGGAACACAAATGGTATTATATTCAAAATTAAATTAAAGTTGTGAGCATTTGTAAGGATTTATTTTCCTGCATATTTCTTTATTTGAAGCAGAGTTGGAAAACCATTGATGTTTATCGATCACAATAAAATTGTCATATAAAAACATCGAACGCTCTTGTTTGTATTTTTAAAGCCCTAATATATAGCCTTAAATTAAGTGGAAAATGTTTTAATAAACGTTAATTTCGTATTATATTCAAGAATAAAAGTGGTTTCTTTTATTTTAAATTTCAGACTTCTTCAAGTTAAATTTTAAATGAAATTCCTAAGTAAACTAGTTTATCTTTAAATCCTTTTATCTAACTTTACATTTACCTATATGTAAATTCAAATATGAAATGTATTTAGTTTGCAAATTTCTATATAATTCCTACTCATGAATTCCTACTCAGAAATTCACAATCCATAGCTCAGGGCTCAATAGAAAATTGCATTTATCTTGGTCAGATGAATAGAGAATAAAATCGGTTTTAATATTGAAATATTCCCAAGGCATTTAGCTTTCAACTCAGATGCTCAGCATTAGTTTCTTAAGACGCCCAACAGCAGGCCTCCCCAAAAATATATGTGAAAAAGGACATATAAATAATATCCTTCTGCTTGTGTGTGCGTACATATGCCACCACAGACACAAGGACAAAAGAACATGGAAAAGTGCGAGTGAAAAAGGAGAGTGCGGCTAATGTGGCGGACAAGGATTCCGATTTCGATTTGGAGCAAGAATCGGAATGCAGAGCCAACAATGTGAGAGAGATTTTGCAAAAGATTCCCTAGAAGATTCTTAAGGATTACTGCTTGAATGGGGTCTCAGCACGGTGATCTATGGCAAAAGTACCTTTCAGATCACTACAAAGGACCTCTGTGCCGCACACACCTAGAAGCAGCTCACAAATACGAGTGCAACCCAGCCGCCCACTTCGTCCTGCCGCTCACTCTCTCGCTCTCCCGCCGGCTCTCGCTATCGCTCTCTCGCTGCGCAACGATGGCTGTTCGGCTCGCTCACCAACACACCGACACAGGCAAGCAGGCTGCCTGCGTTTTTCTAATGTCTGTTTCTCTTTCTCGCGCATTAGTTTTAGCGTTTTGCCTCTCGCTTTTTTGCTTCCTTTTTCCATACACACACATGGAAAGGCTGCGCACATAAGGGCTCCGAGCTCTGCTCTGCCGCCCCTCCCCCTTGGCATCTTGTACATAAAACATGGGCGTGTTTGTGCGCTGCTGCTGCCGCTGCCGCTGCCGGCGCACCAAAATTTGTATTTGTGTACTTTTTTAGGATACCAAATAGGGATACGCACCCACACAGACGCAGCGGCGGCAGGACCCTTATATACCGGGTCAAAAAAGGGAGTAAAAATGCATTCCGACTGCACCAACTAAAAATGCGCAGGGAAAAAAGGATGGGAAAGGATGTGTGTGGGTGGGAAACTGCATGCTGCCATTTTAGGCAGCCATAACGGGACTGCAGCTCTAATGCACCTCTGCCGCCGTCGCCGTCGCAGTCGCCGTCGGCGTCACTGCTATTTTTCCATTTTCCATTTGCCATTTGCCACACCCAGAAAAAGTGCATTTTTCTACGACAGTTTTTGGCGTTTTTCCAGTGTTTTTATTATTGTTTTCTGTTGTTTTTGATTTTGTGTTTTTTCTGTTTCTGTTCTTGTTTTTGTTGTTGCTGCCCGCCCTCGTCCCTGTTTCTGTTTTTGATTTCCCTTCGCTTCGGCAGCCACTGCCTATGTACAGCAAATATTCACTTGCCACTCTTTTTTCTCTATGTACCCACACACACACGCACACACTCGCAGCCGACGCACACTCACGCGCTGAGGCAGACTGTTCGTGTGGAACTGCATTCGGTTGGTGCTAAAAGTTGCACTCTATATGCACATTTTGTGTGCGTGGCCAAAGCCAATCGGGTGCCTGCTGCAGTTTTGTGCTGCTTACTTTTTCTCAGCCATATCACCTCGTCCCCGCTGCACCTCCTCCCCGTGTTCACTGGCAGGACTCGAACTCAAGCCCCTCGCAGGACCTCGAGACTGCCGCCGCCCACTTAGACTTTGGGTGCTGGTGCTGGAATATTTCGATGGCCCAGCTTTTGATCGGCCAACGATGATGTGAAAACCTTTTGGAGTAATTGAAATTGTCGTAAGGACATTAGGAGAATTTATTAGGTTTCGCTTAGCAGTTTAATCAAGATGGGGTTTTCGATTGGAAATAGAAAGCAAAGAGAAACTATAGTTTCGTGTGTACGAACTGCAACGCTTCAAGCAAAGTTTTCTTAATATTTCATCAGATTTTAAAATGGGTTCAGAGAGTCTCCTTAAGAGAGTTAAATAGCAAGTCTCGGGGCTAAGTAAATTTTGTAATTTCTTTGAGTTTTCACAAAGAAATAAATGGTTTCATAGCTATTTTCTATTACAAGATTAACAGTAAATAGTTAAACTTGCAAGAAGTTTTTCAAATAACAGAATAATCCAAAATTAAAAAGGTTAAACATCTATCTCCTCACAATATCTAAATAAAACATTTTTTAAAAAAATCAATCCTTTTAGATCAATGGACTTTATCCCCCCCAATTTCCCTTTATTTCATTAAACACTTATTTGTCCTTTGTTTAAAAATCCACAGCTATCAAGGGCAAATGGAGTCAATAGCATTGAAAAACACAAATCGGATCGACGGCAATTAATAACGAATTAAAACTCCTGCCGGTAATCGACCCCAGGATTCTAATCAAACAAATATAAAGCCAGCGAGAGCGACCCAGACCCAACAATGAGGACTAAAAAAGGATATAGGAAAAAACATCGCTGCGCCCACAAAGTAGTCGCTCAGCTTATTCGCATTTATAATATATTTTTTTCTATATCCTATGGAAATCCTTCCACACACACCCACACTTTAACACACACACACACACACACACATGTCCTGATGGGTTTTGCTGATTTTTTCGCGCGACTTTTGTGGGGGTCGGGATTTGTATTTTTTTGCATGCTGCCATTTGTTTGTTTGGGTTGTTAGAAAATATATTTTTTGCGAATTTTACGACACGAGGCGAGGCAACAGGCGAGAGCAGGGAAAGCGGGAAAGCGGAAAAGCGCCGAAAAGGAGAGGCGGCAAAAAAAAGGAGGAAAAATATGCGATATGTGGATGAGCCGGGAAGGAAAAGGAAAGCGGCAACAATTTTTTTCTATGCTGCTGCGTTTCGTGTTTTGTTTTGCTCCGGGTCCGGTCTGGCTTGGGGATTTTTTAGGCGAAGGCGAAGGACGTTTGAGTAACCTTGTAACCCTTTTCTCGCTCTCTCCATGTCCCACACTCCATTCTCCATACTCTACTCTCCTTTCACCATTCTCCTTTTGCCTGCGGTCTGTCGAAAGTGTGTCCTTTAAGGGACCTCCGCAGCCCCACATTAAATTGCATAGTTTTCTTGCATTGAAAGGGGAATCCCCAAGACTCACCAGGATCAGGAGGCTGCAGAAGTCTCTGGCTCGCTGTTTCCGCTTCGATCACATCGCGTCCGCTGTTAAATTCCAACTGATCGGCGCGGAGGCTGGCCAAAAGGCTTGGACCCAAAAGAGATCCTCGATCTAGAACCAGTTTTCATCGCAGGATTTGGGTGTAAAAAATGATTTTTTCAGCCCGAGTTTTTCTTTTGTTCGACCAACAATTGATGACGGAAGATCTTCGCGTTGTCTTCAAACTGGTTCCGGCAGCTCCTCACCTTTTTCACCCGGCTCACCCTTTTCGGGCTTTTCCCGAAACAATTTCGGTTAATAACCTTGACAAGGGTGCTTGGACTGGGGTGGGGGAATGGGTTGCCATTTGCATGGGAACTAAAAAGGCTGCTGAACGGGTTCTCTAGCTGTTGTCCAGTCACCAAGGACAATTTGGAAGATCTCTAGATCCTCAAAGCTGTGCCAAACAAACATCAGTTGGGGATTACGTGGCCATTCCGCTAATTGGGGTGACTCATTCCGATACGGGACAAGGGTGCTCGAGTCAGGAGTCAAGGGTTAATGGATCTCCACCCCGAAACGGGATGGGTTATCTGCGTTTGGGACAGGCATCAACCCCTAAGCGTGGCCAGCACGCGTGCGCCCTCCGATCCCGGACATTCCAAAATGGGACCCGGGATTGTCAGGAGGGTTAAATGCTAGGGGGTTAAGAGAGGGCATTAAAATATTATTAATTATAACGATCTAATGACTTCTTACTTGGTTAAGAACTTGTTATTTTAAAATCCAAAAATCCAAAGAATATCTTAAGCTTGTTTTAGTTTTCTTAGTTCTTTTTAGAAGATAAAATAAGATATTAAAAATCTCTTAATAAATACTAAAGAGAAGCCAAAGTGGTTTAAATACAACAGAGATATAAATATAAATTATTTTTAATGAAAGTTCCTCGAATTATTCAAGTTGTATTCCCCATAAATAGTTTTCTAGTTAAATATATTCATACATTACCCTTTTATTGGAGGGACAAAACTTACTAAAAGCCGTTGCTACATTTTATTAAGGCCTTATAATGTTTTCTCTTAAAACCTAGAGTTGTAGAGTGTTAAAGGTTGAAGTTGAGGTTGAGAATAACTGCAAAGCAGTAACTGGAATTCTTCGAGCATTTGTGGGCTTGGCATTCAAACATTTAGCTCGCAAAATGAAATCTACAATGAAAATAATGAAATATTCCCTGGCAGGATAAACTTCATCCTCAGGATGGGTGGCCAGTGAGGAGGAGCTCCGCTAACCACAAGTCGAAAGTTTTAGTTTACGCTTTCAAAAATAATAATTATGAATATGATTTGAGGGAAATGTGAGCAGAGTGCTCCTCCCTGGCCACTTTCTCTCCCCTGGTTGCCTGCCGTGCCGGGAAGATTGAGTTTCCCGCTCGGCCCCTCCTTGCGTTCCGTTTACCCTGCAGCTTAGTTTCCGTGTTATTAAAATTCTAAAAATATATAATTTTCGCTCTGGCTGCAGCCCAAGCTCGTAGGACACCCTGACAGTCCGGGCAGCCATCCCTTTCAGCTCTCTCTGGCTGCAGTTTTGGCAAAAAGGTAATTTACTAGAAAATTTGCTTTGCAATTAGTCCAATTAAAAATGTTGTATGAACAGGGATTTTAGCTGCGGATGCGGCTGCACTCCATTTCGACTCAGGATTCAGTTCTGCTGGCTTTAAAATTTTAATAAGGCGAGTAAATTTCCGTTCGTCATCGATCCGGGCGTTGTCAAGGGGTTACAACACAAGCCAAGTCAAACAAAGAACATTAATAAGAAAGGCGTCCTCGCCCTTTCAGTTGGTTTAGCAATTTGATCCGGCAATGAATGAAATGGCAGCCCAGCTCAGGCGAGGCCATTCCAGCCCCCAAGGACCCAACTTCTTAATGTCATTAATTTTTTAAGCTTACTTGGAATGCCAATGCCCTGACCCGGAGCCACATAAAAATGGCAGGCCATCAAGGAAAACGAAACGGAAAAGGGTTTAATTGTTTTTGGCGCCAATGAGGTTGGCTTCGCCAGCAGATTTAGTTTCAAAACACACTTGAGCCTACGCCCGTCGAATAATTAAAGGTCTCTCTCTTGGGTTTGGGGATACGCAGGTCCTGATGATTTATTGTTTGACAGACAGAAGACCGGACCGTTTGTGTTTTAGGCAAATTAGAAAGGGTTCTTAGCTGTCTCCGGCAGCTGGGGAGTCTCCTGTTTGGAAGAGGTCTTACGGCCCCCTTATTTTCACTCGGTCTGTTTGCTGTCACGCTGTCTAGCTATTTATTTATATTTAGTGCGATGTTTAATTTAGTAATGGATTAGTGCCGGCGAAAGGCAGAAGCTGTTCATTATGTCCAGACACGTAGTTCCGCCGGGTTTGGGTTGGGTTAGGGCTTCGGCCTTAAGGATCTTCCTAGCCCCCATCACTCGGGGTCTCTGGGGTCTGAAGATTTATGGGGATTCCTTCTTGGTAACGCTTGGTGGCAGTTATGTAAATCGAAATAAATACTGATGCGAATTTGTAAAGGCTTTGCATATTTTTGAAACATTTATAAGGCAAATTTCTTTATATTGAAAATGATTTAAATATTTTTTTAAGCAATCAAAAGCTTAATTTCAGTTGAATTTTCAATAGATAGTTGGTGATAATTCTTTAGAAAATCTCTTGAATATATTTTCAATAGATTTTAAAATCGAAATTTATTTCCAACTAAGCAAAGCTGCAATTCTGGTGTTCTAATTCCTCCTAGAAAAAGCCAATTGAAAAGTTCTTGGAACACTCTCATTCAAATATTCCCTTTCTAATCTAAACTCTGAACAGGGGTTGACTCTAGGAAATGGGGTCCTTTTGGCAGGAAAACCGCTCGAAATACAAACAGAAGTTTAATGAAGCAGCGCGCCAGCGAGGCACACACCGCGCCACGGATTGGTTATTATCTTTTAGTTCAGTGCATAACTTTTTCACTCTGCATGTAAATTTCAGGCCACAGACCAGAGTTTTGGCAATGTTGCCGCTTCGCTGGCTTTTCTCCCATTTTCCCCGCGTTTCCGCATTTCCACCCCCCGCAGATTTTCCTGAGCTGCCCGCCTGCCTGATTTTACGTTTTTCGGCGAAATTATTTTATAATGAATGTTCGTATTTAGCCAAAGTTTTATGAATGGCTTTCATTACAGAAGCTGTAGGAGCCAGGCTGTAGGAGTTCGGCCAGGGCCAGGGCTCCCTCTGAAGTGAACCACAAAAATATGAAAACCACATTTATATTGTACGTGGGGCAGCTGTTCCAAAACTTTGTCTGTCCCTCCCTATGCTGGCTGTTCAGGTCGGTGGCGTCGGTTCCGATCCGCTGAGATAGTGTACGAGTATAGTGGGCGAGGTGAGTGTGTGTGGTAGCTGTGGGTAGTGCCTGCCAGCACTACTACTACTCCTGCACCGTGGCCAGAAGTGGGCGAGTGCACTGATTTTGGTTTGGCGAAACTTTCACAGAGTGGTTTTTCGAAAATGAAATGAAATGGCATGGAATGTGCCACAAAGGATGCCCGAATTGATGAAGAAATTAAAGTCCCTAATGCTGTGCCCCCAGGTTCTATTCTATGTCCGGCGTTTAAAGCACTTATTCCCGTGCTTCCTGCTTTTTCCTGGCAGCTTCACCCACCCGAAATCCAGAGAAATCGTAGAGTCCAAGGGGTGGCAAGTGCGCTGCTGACAACCCTTTCAAAATTCCGACTTGACAATTAAGTAAAATAAATGAGGAGTCTACGGCGACGGCATCGTCGGAAGCCCGGCTACGTGACGCAGTCAGCAGAAGATGCCCGCAACTTTGACACCCCACAAGGGCGGCGGCGGGAAAATGGGAGATTCGGGGGGCGATACATGGTCCAAGGCCTGGGTGGTTGCCAGCTAGTATTTGTGGCAGATTGTACCCCAAGGTACAAGGCAAGTGCCGCTGCCCCACAGCCCTTCAAGTCCACTGCTGCCGTTGGCAGCCATTACGGGTAAACTTATATTTGCACTACGAATACACAACAAAGCAGCATCCTTCCTTCGCCCACTCTTCCCCCTAACATCACCTAGTCGTCCTCTGGCTGATTATCCTGGCGCTGCCGCATGTTTGTGCGCAGTTGCCGAGGTCACTAATGTCGTAAGATGAATCCTTTCGGCAAATGCCTTCAGGGTGCAAAAATAAAACATGCAAACCGAAATCCCTTCGCCCGCTCTCTCCTCTTTATGCGGACACTGAAAAAAAGACCAAGGTGGCTTTATGTAAATCTTTAAACATTATTGTTCAGAGCTCTGAGAGGAAACTAAGCCAAGAGACATGCAAGCTTTCCTGTTTAGCCTTTTAACTCAGAAATACTTTACAATTACTATCTGAGGACGTCACTTTTTAAAGCGATTTACAAACCAATCTCAGCAGATTTCTATTATAGCATTAATTCAGAAAATGTGGAATTTTAATTGTCAAGGAAGGCTTTAAAATCTCCAGAGACTTAACAAGCAATATGTGTCATTAATAGATATATAAAATTAATGACTCTAGAAAATATTAAAGTTGATTTTATTTGTTGCTTAAAGTCCCTCAAATTATTTCTTTGGAAAGCTACAAAAATTATATTATACTCTGTGCAGATCTCTCCAGCAGATGCCTCAATATTGCAATAATGTTCAAGCATTTCTAAATATTTTCTTTTATAAAATCTTATATTTGTTCTCTCTGCAAAAGCCCCGTTCCTTTTTGCCGCGCTTTAAATGTAGATTAGTTGTTGTTGTGGTGGGTGCTGGCCTCCTGACATCCTCGCATTCTGCCATCCTGACCTCCTCTCTACCTCACCGAGAAAAATAATGAAAACAGCAACTTTCATAATGAAGGTTGCCGGCCGGAGTCCTTCATCCTGCCCGCGTCCCTGCCCCGCTTGCCCCGCTGCGAACGGAGCTCAACTCAACCGTTTCTGTCCTGTCCGCTCGTCGCTTTTGAAATTATAATCTGCGCCATGGCGCCATCCTGGTCCAGAGCTCCTCCGCCGCCCTGCTACTGCTTCGCCTTTGCTCCGCTGCGTTTATTTAAGGACATGCGCTCGTTTTACACGCTTTGCTTGAAGGACTCGAGGGTGCCACCGGTCCACCTCTTGGCACTGAAGTACTTTGTATTCCCGTGCTTTGTAAATAGCTTTCAGTTCCTCGGCTTCTTCTTGCTACCAAAACTCATTGCCGGGCTTAAATTTATTCAACAAATGTCCTTAGTCGACTAATTTGCATGCAGAAATCAAATAAGCTGCATGTTCACATAATGAACACACACAATTTGGAGTTTGGAGCTTGGAGCTGGAAGCTGAAAGCTTGGAGTCTAGAGTTTGAAGGCTGGCCAGGACTTTGCTAATTACTTTGACGGACAAAGCAGCTCGAAATTTGAGCGACGCAAACAATGGCCGGGCAGGGCGAATCAACATAAGCGAGAAAATTGAAAAGTGGACGGGAAATTATTTGCCAACTGGGCATCTGAAACTATTCAATTTCCTGGGCCCAGGCGGGACCAACTGCCAAACTGCCAAACAAATGCAATTTGCCCAAGGACCCTGCCCGGGTCGGGGGACGTGGTAGTAAGTTCTATTGCCACCCCCGGCAGAAGCCAAGTCCACATTGGTCCAGGCCGGGATGCCTGCGCAGACGGAAGTCACAACTATCCCAAGTCGGCATGCGGGTTAGCCCTGCCCCGTCCCATTCGATTGACCCTTCCCAACCCCGAAGGATATGGCGACTTTTTGGCCACACCAAAGACGCCATATTAGAATGGACTCTCTCTTTATCTGGGGGAAAGGACAAAGCAGAAGGGAAGGGCGGCTGAATTCAATTTGCATTTTACTGCTAGTTACAAATATTTGTCTGGAGTCCTCCGTTCGGGGCTGGGGAATGAGTTATTGAATTAGTCAAGGGTTTCGTGTGTCTTGGCCAAACCTCTCTGCCTTGGGAGTGAGGGATTAAATTTATGGGGGAATTTAAGAACAGTTATAGAGTTTTTAAGGAGAGTGATTTAAAATAGAAAGATTATAAAATATAATCAAGAGAGTTACAGGACTTTTTGTACTTAAGATAGTTGTGCTGCAAAATGTATGTAATCGGTAGGAAACTAGCTCGGAAAACAATTAAATGTTAAATACTATTCCCCTTTACTTGAACTAAACTATGTTTAAGATTTGAAGTCACCAAAACCAGGTAGAATTTCCCAAAAGTGCTTAGGTAATCCTTTTAGCTTTATTTGTCATAAGATTTAAATAAATTGTAATCAGAATATGAATATTTTATACAAAAAAACATTTATACTGAAAAACATTTAAAAATATCTTAGTTCTTGTAAAATTAATCTTAGTTAATACATTTGTATGGCAAATCTTTTTGAAGAGGTTTTTATCTCTTCTAATACAACGATATATGACAGAAAAATTAAAAAAATACTTATTGTCATCACAGTTTTCAGCATAATCTATAACTATTGTGTATTAACTAATTACTTTACTTAATATTTAAAGATTTTAGAGTGTCATAAGCGTTCAATGACTCCTTTATTATTAAATTCTTATTATTCTTTGAAGTTTGCTTCTCACTTTGATATATTTAATATATTGCTCATTATAATAAAACCCTTTCTTACTATTTTTTTCAGTATTGTGACTGCTCTTCTGTTTGATGATCCTGAGCAAACTGAAACTTTAAACTTCTCGTTCTTGTTTCTGGGAAAGGACTTCCCAAGTGCCTCGCCTTGTAGAGCAAAATCAACCCGTTCTGCGTGGTCTGCCAAGGATTAACCCTTTTCCCGGTGTGTGCACCGCAAATATTGCCTCAGACAGCCGAATGAACTCAAGAAGGGCGGCAAGAAATGAAAACCCCGAAAGGGAAGGCGAGGAAAACCCCAGAAGAAGGGACACCGAGGAAAGCCGGCCAAACCAGACAAACAGTGAGGCGATGGATCAAAAACAGGCTAGACGTAACGATAAAAACAGGAAAATAGAAGAAATAGTGCAAAGGAGAAGATGAAGGGGTTGCGTCTGGTCTTAGTCTGGTCTGCTTGGGTTTTTTATGCCTTGGCTCACAGATTTTTCTCCTTCCTTCTACGCTTTTTTGAGGTTTTCATTCGCAGCGACACGCTTCCAACTCGGGACTCTATTAAGTCCCATTTGAGGACCCCGAACGTGTGCCAAGATTTTCGTTTTAGGGTGCTTGAACTGCCGCTGAAAGGGTAATTAGTGCGGGCCGGGACATAATCCATAAATAATCCATAAAAATGATTAATTACATATCGACTCGGTCTGCGGGTGCAGCTAAGTCTGCTGTCCATCGAGCGCATCCTGCGCCCCATTTCCCGTTTTTTGGTTGCATTTGCAAAATTTTCGATATTTATGATTATCTATACGGCCGTGAGGAGGAGTTGGTCTGCCGTCGGCAGCTTCAGTGTGCAGCTCCTGTCGTGGCCGTGGCCAGGACATGCGCAGTCCGCCAGCGCGTATCTATGTATCTATGTATCTAACCAAGCCTCGGCCATGCCGGGGCCATGCTTTCCATTTAACCAGCGTCGGCCATGGCGTTCAGTCGCAGCCTCGCAGCTGCCCACGCCCGCCGCCGATTACGCCCCTTCCCAGGCCAGGAGCTGTCATTTGGCCTGAGTTGGCAGCCCCCTTCTTGGGGTGGTGGTGCGGCCGGCCTAAGAGCTGCACTTAGAGCCCTAGTCTCGCATAGTTTCTCTTCGTTTATCCGCTTCCCATTTCTCTTTAATTTCCTAGCTCAGCCGAGCGACGCTAGGGGGCGCTTTTCTAAGAACTTGATTCATGCTTAGAGGAGAGAAGGATTCGGAAGGACTTGAGGGTTGATTTATCAATTGCCCAGCGAAGGGGAATTAGAGTCACATTTCAGGGAAATTATCTTCAGGGAAATCGAAGTAAAATACTTTAAAATAAATATCCTTTTAAAAGTCCTTTAAAAATATTATAAAGTAGGAAATACTTTTTTTTTAAATAATCAAAATTTAAGATCTTCTGTAGGAAAATACCAGAAATTTGTTGTTAATTCAATTATTTATTTTTTAACCATACTAGGCCTAGCATACAATGTTAAAGTTAATAGCGGTGGTCCTTCTACTTAATTCCAATATTTATTAATTAAAAGCTATAGAGACTATTCTATAATAATAAAAATTTAAGTACTAACTAGATAATAATTATAAAAATAAATCAATAAAAACAATTTGGATATAAACTCCGCAAGATCTATTTAATTTTGTACGCATAAGCTCATACATGCAATAAATTTATGGAGTATAGAGACTTACTTTAGTATTGTATGTTCATTTAAAATCCTTATTTAATTAAAACAATTGTACAAATAAGTTGTCTTATATTTTTAATAAAATAACTTGTAAAACTAAGACGTCCTTGAATTTATTTAGTAGATATTAACCTGGGAAGTACAACTATAAACATATATATTAATACAAATTATAATTTCTATTTAAATTAAATTTTTTAGACGTGAAATGCGATTTAAAAGCCGTTCTCTCAAAGTCTGAACTGCTTTTAAATTGTAATTAATATTCAATTGTAATTTCCATCTTTCAATTAACTAATCCAACTTTTTTCTTCTGACAACTTCCGAAATAATAGATATTATATTAAATCAATGCAAATCTGTTAACAAAATTTCCAAAAGACATGCGTTCATACTCGTATATTGACATGAATATATCATAATTCCATTTTATTGATCAATACATCCGAGCGAGTCAGTTACCCTTTCCTTTTGACAGCTCAATTGATTTTCATTGGGATTCTTTTTTGCAATTTTCGCTTTTCTCATCGTGCTGTTGTTCCTTTTTTTTCGGTTTTTTTTCTCTGCTTTGCTATTTACGCTGTCATTTTGTTTGTGCTTGTGTGTTTGACTTTTGACATTTTTTCGATTAGTCAACCCGACCCCGACCCCCGGAATATGTTTCCTTTTTTGTTATAATTCGCATCCCCGCGCGCCGCCTGCCGCGCATAATGTCAGGCGGGAGTTTTGGACAATCGCAGTTCACCTGTCGCTGGATTTTTTGTTCTTTCTGGTTTGCTAGTCAATTTGCTGTTGTTTTATGCGATTAATCCTGGCTATGGGAGCCACTTTGGCGCACATAATTGAGGTTACGTTCGGCTGCACAAATTGCCGGCATTAATTGATTCTGGTCGGGGGAACGCGGCGGGCAAAAAGGCCAGAAAGAAATGTAATAATCGGATTTTTCATGGCTGCATTTTGGCACATTTATTGCCGCGAGTGGCCACATTCCGGCCGCCCCTGACCTGCTCAATGGGTGCCAAGGAATGACTTTCTGGTCCATTGTCCTGCCGCGGAAAAACCAACCACCGAAAAGTTTGCGGCATGTGCTGGGCTCGTTTTCTCCATCCCCATTCCCATCCTCAGTCGCATCTTTTTTAACACCTCAGATTTATGGCTCATCCTTAATTGCCTCACTTTGATGGCCGATTTGCTCATCTTTCGATCTTCGACGTTGCAATCTTAACAGCAACAGTTGACACCTACATAAACCCGTGGCGGTAAACGTTCCATTTTCGGCTGTTTTGGTCTGTTTTTTATGTCAAAGATGATGGTGAATTGCCCAATTAAACTTTTTTCATATTTGTTTCGCATTTTGTTTTCTTCCAAGTTTCCACTTAATGACGAATGTGTTTCGCGTTTTATTGGCCCGGCGTGACGGTTTGCAGTCCGAGCTTTAATTGTGGCCAAGAATCTGGGGAAATAAACGCTAAGCCCGCGACTTTGATTTTATTTTCAAGCAGATGTAAGGCGTTGGGAATGAGAATTTAATGGTTGTTCATAAAAAAAAAGACTAGAAATGGAAAGTAATGGCAGTGGAGGAAGTGCCAACGCCTTTACAAAACTCTAGATTTTAATTTCTTTTAAGAAATCTAAAGCAAAGATAATCACAAAGTATATTTAATTTAAAGACAGCCTAAAATAGGTTTTAGAAGCTAAATAAAAAGTCTGAAAAAATAGTATTCCAAGGCTTCATTCTTCTGAAAAATTTATAGTAATTTACATATTTTTAGCTTTATTAATAAAATATAAAAACGTAGAATTTTGGTAAATCATGCTCCCATTTTAGGTTTGGTTTCATTTAAAGTCTTCCGAGTCCATCATAATTTCAATGCAAATATTTATTTTTATTTCTTTTTATAGAAAAAAAAACGTAAAAAAGAAAATAATGCTGGAGGATCTGTTGCAGAAATGAGATTAGGCTCAGTTCCCGTAAATATTAATGGATAGCTCTGCTGGCATTGCTCATACGACACGTTGCCGGAGGTCGATGGGGGCTGAATCCACTCGATAAACAACAAGGCAACGCACAAATTGCAAGTTGATTTAGGCATTTTTTTACCCTTTATTATTTGCCTCGAGTGCAGTCGTCTAAAAAGTGCAGAGCAGAGACCATGTGCCAGTCGCATTCAAATTCGGGCAGGGGCCAGGCGACGCATCCTTTTGCATGGAACAGGAGCTGGAGATGGAGTCAGAGCCTGCTGAGCTGGGCGTTGGTGTGAGTGCGTTTTCAATCAAAATCGCTCAGACTCTTGACAGCAGCTGCAGCAGAGCCAACAACTCTCTGGCGAACTTCAGCGGATTGCAGTCAGTCGTCGTCGGCAGCAGCAGCAGCAGCATTTTGGCAAACTCGCCAAACTCTCGCGGCGCACATGAGCGCATAAAACAAACACTGCAAGTGCCCCTCAATATGGCTGTGTGTGTGTGTGTGCGGCACTTGGCTCTTTATCTTTTTGCCTATAAACGTCCTGCACCCTACCATGGCCCCCAGCTTCGCATCCTCCTCCGCCACGTCGAGAGTTCCCGCCTTGGGGCGCTGAATGCATTTTTGGTCAGCTGCAGTTCGCGACTGGCATTTTTTCTCGCTGCACTTTAAGTGCAGTTTACCTCTTTGGCAGTTGTATGTTTGCCTTTCGACCTCCCCGCGGCCCCGCCAGACTGTCCGGCTGCCCAGCTGCCCCTCTGTGGCGACTCTGAGTGTGTGGCGTTAGAAATTGGGAGAAAAAAGTTGCGCTGTGCAAATGAATTCTTACAAAGGACACGGCCCCATCCCGGCGAACACACTCACACTCGACTGCATGGGCAAGGACTGGGGTTAGGCAGCCATTGCATTTTTGTGCGTCCCTTGGCTCGTTGACGACCAAGTGGCATGTGGGATTAAACCACTGCCGCCAGTCGTTTGGCGCTTAAGTGCTGCAGCCCATTTCCCATTGCCCTCTCTCGCTCGCCGCGAAGCATTTCTTTTTCATTTAATTAAAATTATTTGCCTTTGGCCGCGACGGCCACTCGGAACTTAGCCGTTCGGCCGCGATTTTGGCAGAGAGTCTTTGCCGCGTTAAGTGCGTGCAGCGGTGGCCAATTGTCAATTAGCCAGGATGCGCGGCTATATCCACATCCGCATCGGTATCCGCATCCGCATCTGCATCCACATCCAAATGCAGCGATGCATTCAGGCGGCACTAACCAAAGCCGAACCACGCACAAAAGTATCTGCTCTGCACAGGAACAAATATAGTAAGTCCGGGACTGCATGTTCAGGAGCACTATATGTTTTTCAAAGGGTTCAAAGGAAATTAATAAATACAAATCACTGGAATTTAAACTGGCCAAAAAAGAGCAGAAGAACAGCAGCTAGGTCATAGATTAAGTAGGATTTCAGTGGGGCTAATACTTATTAGAGGTCAAATATTAATATTTTTATGGAAATTAATTAACAATGACTAATTTATGATTAACAATTTAGGGGTTTTAATTTTAAGGACATTAAAAACCTAAAGACTAATTTAGATTAAGAGAAAAGGACTGTAAAAACAATGATGTCATAATGATTATTTAATTCCTCAATCTCAAAAATTTCAAATCCTATCGAACACTATTATTCATAGAATATTTCTCCGTGTATGTTTCACTGCAATTATTTTGCCAGCACACCGTTCAAAAAGAGAGAGAGAGGAGCACAAAAGATGCCAAATGGAAAAAATCAAAAAGCTCAAAACAAAAACAATTGCACGAAATGCTTTTTATGTTGCCAATTACAGACAACGCACAGGACCAAATGAAAGCACAGGACACTCGTGAGGGGAATACCTTTGACTGGCCAAAGGGGAAGCCTCCTAGGGCCTCCTCCTTGCCCTGGCAATTGCCATTAAGCACACATCGGACGAGTACAATCTATTCCCAATGGCCCCGGCCTGGCCTGGCCTGGCCTCCTATTAATAATTCCAAGATGCGTAATTATTGATTTTCCATTAACACTTCGAGGCTGGCAAAGCGCAAAAAGAGAGGAACGCAACAAAAAATGGGAAAAAAGGAAAAGCGGGGAAAAAGGTTAAGAGTAGCGAAGCGATGCCCACGCATGTGGTCGGCCCTCACTTTGAACTTAGGCCAGGACCTCGGCAGGAGCCGTCTCGCAGCGGGAAAAACTCCATCTCCATCTCGCCCGTCACCTTTGTGACAATTAGTCGCCGTGTGTGTGTGCGTGTGTGCCTATTTATTAATAAATATTTTACACTTCGACGCGTGGGGTTAATTGCAGAGATGCCTCGTGGAACGTGGAACGTAGGAGGACGCACTGGGGTGAGAGATCCCTTAAGCTGACAGCGAAGAACTCCGAGGGCGCAAGATATTGATTCGTACATTTCGTAATTAAAAACTGACCAGGCCCCGGGCTGGCCTGGCCTGGCCTGGCTTTGTTATTAAACTTGGCTGCAAATTAAAAGTCAAACTGTTTAAGACAATGTACAAACACACTTTGGGCCGGAGATTGACAAGGGTAGGCTCATGCTGCGCTGGATTTGAATATAGCTGGCTCGCTGGCCCTGTCTGTCCATCCATCCACTTGCAACCCTTGCCCGCTGACCAGCCATCCATCCACACAGCCTTCCATCCATCCATCCACGGACGGCTGCACGCAACGTGGCGCTAATTTCTTTGATTACATGTGCGCCGGAGACGAGCCGAAGTCCAGGAGCTTGAGACGAGACTCTCCAGCTTCCTGGCATCCGGACAGCCCGGCATCCTTTGTGCTCTGTCTTACGGCGGAAGCGGCCGGCCTGCAATGACCAACTGAACTTCAAAACTTTGACTTGACCACCCTTGCAATTCCTTTCCCTTAATCACCGCTCCGACTCATCCCCGTTTAACTTGCACATTCATCCACCTCGTTCGCCGAGGGACTTTAAAATGTGTTAATTTCAAATTATTGCAGGACTGTAAGGACGACGCAGCCGAGTGGTGGCAAATGAAAAATCTTAATTAGGGCTAGCTGCTGACCGGCGGGGCCAGCCCATTCAACCTTTGACCCGGGGGCAGTTCCGAAGATGCGAGCTGCATACGCGAGTGGGTGTCCGCCACACAGAAACAAATATTATGGAATAAATATTTGAAATATTGAATATATTGAATGTATTTTAATATAATTCGAAGATAAAGGGCTGTCAGAGCTTTAAGAAAAAGAGAGTATACACATTCCTAGGAAAGAAATTAGCATGACCATAAGTAAATCCATTTCTTCCCACAGTTTTTGTATTAAATTTATACATTAACCTTATTAAATATTAAATGTAATATCCTTTGGAGTTTCATTTGAATTTAATTCCTTTTCGAAGGAAATGAATATCAGATAATGGTCTTTTCAAGAGAATCTGTGAAATGTTTAGATTATAATATATATTTTATATGAGTTCTTGTACATATTTATTTAAACACTTAATACATCATCTCTTTCTGCTCAAGAACTTATTATGTCTCCAGTTGAAATGAGTCAGAAATCGAATCTTGACAGCCTTGCATTTGCTGCTGGCTCATTCAAATGTTATCCTGCCTCCGAGCAAAGGACGAGGCCAATGATTGATGGCTGCATAAGCAGGCTGAATTCATATTTATGTCCATATATTCCCATCCATATTCACACATCCGCTTGCATTGCCAAGCAAAGTATGTAAATAGCTAAGCAGAACAAAAAGACCTCGCCAGAAAGGAACTTTTGCCCACATGCACTTGCGGACTCTGGCCGAGCATAATGCCGAATGAATGCCACGGGCTGTGGGGGAGGCGGAGGTGGATGTGGAGGCGGGAAGGCTGGGATATGGGGATGGAGGCCCCGTGAATCCAAAAAGGGATGGTGGCAGAGTGGGCCCAGCTACTTTGCGCTCTTTGTGCGACTCTGCCCGTGGAAATGGGAATTCTTTGGTTTGATTTTTTGTTCGGCTGTTTGCGCCGAGTCCGTCGTCCGCCGACCGTCGTCCGTCATCACTAAAAAGTTAATTGCACGAAAAATAAGTTAATACTCGACGCCTGCTCCGTGCCAGTCCACTTCGATGCCGTTCCAGTCGCTGTTTAATTTAATTAGTCGGCGTCCTTCTCCGTTCCCCATGGCCCCTCTCCCACCATTGTCCCTGTGAACCTCTCCAGGCTCGTGCGAGAACTCATGTGTGTGCCAGTCCCAATTCGAGTTCCACTGCCCGCTCCTATCGACGCGGCTCCTTGCCTTTATACGGGTACATATACATGCAAATATGTGAGTGTGAGTGCCAGGACTACATGTGTGCGGACTTTCGACTGTTTGTCAATACGATTCCGTGGGCTGGGCAGCCGGCAAGTCAATTAGCAAGTGTTTTAATTGCCTTAAATTTGCATAATTTCTGTCAACAAGAAGGCAGTCGCTACTAAACCTTTTACGGGGACCAAGGGCTTCGGCGGGGATTTATTAAGTTTGCATAAGAATTGGTTGGACTTATTGGGAAGAAAAGGTAAAGGTTGTGGGGTTTCTTTAAGCGTTTTAAATGGTAATACAATTTGTTAGGAAAGATTGATGATGAAGACCTATTAAATCAATTAAATTCATGCATTTAGGACTTCTTTAAAATGTCTACAATGATAACAATTCTTGCTTCATTAAATAACCACTCACTTAGCCTAGAGTTTATATAATAATCCCTTATTTTCTGGACCTTAATTATCCCACTTGTCCAGCGCCTTCCAGAGTTTAAGTAAGATTTTCCCGTATTAGTTTCAATTAGTCAAGTCTGACAATGGGTCAGTTGAGGGAGCAGGGCCACGCCCGCATTAATTTCTCGTTGAGACCCTGCTCCGGGCATTTCAATTAACCCGGGACGCACCTTAAGCGATGGCCGGCACAAGACAATTCCATTTCCAATTCCACGAAACGTCCTTCCCATACGATCTGACCTCGTTTCCATGAGCAGAAGACGCACAACTAATTAGACACATGCCAGGACATTAGACACACATGTGCGGTTCTGTGACTGTAACTCGTATCTGTATCTGTGGCTGACGACGACGACTGACTGGAACCTTTTGCCTGCTTGACCGTACGCAAATTACTTGTGTCATAAATTCAGTCCGCCAGAGCGACAAGAAAAGTCGCAGTCGGGCGGCGACCCGAAATAAAACCCGAGGCTTACACGGCCCGCAAGTGGGTCGAAGAAGAACTGGGGCTTGGCCACGTAACCCATCCGGGACACGTTGGCTCTCTTGCCGCAGTTTATGGCCACAAAGTTTCGATAACTCAGGGGGGAGCACCACGACCTTCATAAAGATCTCAATCTTAACGATGACAATGCGAAAGTTTTCGGTCCCAGGCAGGTCCCCTCAAGATCCCCCGAAACTATCGTCCCCTGTACCCCATGGCCGTTGTCTTCGCGTTAAGCGAGACAAAAGTGGACTTAAAATCCCAAAAAGCAAGGGAAATATTACAGCCACATGTACACCTTTTCGGAAACCGGTTGCTTATCGAAGTCCTGTGAATGCCTTTTGGGGGTTGCGAGATGCAGGAGCTGCGATAAGCCTAATATGCGTTTTCCTCGGCTGCTCATTACGTTCATCTAGCCCGAAGGTACAGTAAAACATCCCTGAACGGAAGAGTTTTAGGTCTTATGTTCTCTATATATTATTTTAAATGTTTTTTTTCTGTACCCAAAATTAACATCTGAGCGCCAAGTCGCTTGACTTATTTTTTATAACTTTTTCGATTGGTTTTTCTCCTGCCCAAAGTCTCCTTTAATCCTTTAGGTTTGCCCTTACGACACTTGACTGTATTACGGCACTAAATTCATAAACACTTTGGATAGTTGTAATGACCCACCCCGCACCCGGGAGATGCCCGAAACAAAAGGACCTTCGTCCTTCTCGAATGCTTCTTAATTTGCACTACGTGCTGGGGAAATAGAGGCAAGGGGGTTACCAATTTTTGGGGCCTTTTGTTCAGAGACTCTTTGTGTCTTCAAGATTAACATCACACCGATTTCTTGCTGAGTTATGGCCTCCAAAGTTGCACCAGTTCCACCTCGGCCAGTCAATGAACTGACCTTACAAGGACTCCTTGCCCAACCCACGTTTCCGTTAATGGTGGAATCATGAATGAAATTGCGTAAAAGCGGTTGCCAAAAAAAAAAAGAAGAGAAACACAAAAAATAAGGGAAATGCGGAGCACCAAATGAAAGTGAAAACGTGTGGAAAAATAATAACAATAACGGCAAGTGGAAAGTGGAAAAGCGGCGAAAAAAGCGCTGTGGAAAAATGAATTATATTCGCATATTGGGTAATCAATTAAAATTAACCGAAAAACGAAATAAAATAAAATGTGCAAACTACTCATACATACAGGCAGGCGGCAGGACAATGTCCTTGGTGTGGCGAGGTGGAGATTGGCTGTGAGTGGGCGGCCAGACGACCTCTGCCCGTGACCCCATTCCAATGGGGTGCGTACGCTGCCCGTTGCTTCATTAACCGGCCACCGCACACACGTGCGTTTACGCACATACATAAGTATATCCTTCGGCCCACTCCACCAACACCAACACCAGCACCACCCACTCCCCTGCGGGTCATCGGACTATGACAAGGACCTGTGCCGGCATTTTTATTCCGTTTTTCAGCTCACACCAATGCCCGCTGCATGTCATAATAACGCCACCACCAACCCACCGACCCACCGACAACAACAACAGGCTGCTGTAACCCAATGCCGCTCAAGGTCAAACCATAATCGTTGATAATGAAAATTATTCGTTTCGTATTTCGTTTTTTTTTTTCCACCTCTCCCCTTTTTTCTCCCCCTCTTGTGTTTTTATTTTTGGGCCACTGCGTCCTTGCCGTGCATCGTTTTTGTCGCTCGTTTTCTTTAATTTCCATTTAATGCAATTCCAGGGCTCATTGTCACCCCTGGCGCGCCCCTGCATTGTGTAAATTATTGCCGAAAAATAAAAGGCCAGGAACAAGGAGCGAAAAAGCATGCAACATAATTAAAAATCAATGGCATACAAACAGATAAAGGCCGGCCCAGGGTGGGCGTGGCAAGCAGCCTGATTTCCACATTAACAGAGCACCCAACGTCGGTCGGTCCAAGGCCCCCGCTGGCTGCAATTTATTTTTGATTGTTTTTTAATTTATTTTTTATTCGCACAAAAAGCGCAACAAAAAATTATGAAAAAAGCCAGCAAGTGCGCGCGAACGTGCAGCACACAGCAAAAATCAACGAAAAACCAAAAAGCGAATAAAAAAGTGGGAAAAATGTGGGAAATGTGGGGGGAAAACAGGAGGAGGGGACAGCCGAAAAAAGAGAGCACAACAAAAAGCAGGCCAAACAACGCCGGTCAGCAGCAGCAGCACATGACTGCCCGATGTCCTGGCCAGCACCAGCACCAGCTCCGGCTCCGGCTCCACTCCGACTCCCTCTGCACATTTTTGGCGGTGTGACGGCCAATGAACAGTAAAACTGTTGCTGCCGTGTTGCAACATCAGCTGAAAGCGGCCCGAATGGCCAGGGAAAATGGTGAAAAAAGGCAAAGTGTCGAAAATATAAAAAGGCCAATGCGCGCGGCCAAAGTGGGAGGGGAAATTCGAGGCAGCAGCAGAGCCGCAGAGCCGCAGAAGAGGTGACTAGATCGGACACTAAAGCCCCATGGAAATCACTTCAGTTTCTAAAAAACAATTAAGGCTTGAATTTAACATGAGAAGGTTGCAAATTTATAGACCATTTCGTCAGAAATGCTACAGAAAAGTCATGGGAAATAGTTTAAGGCTTGTGAGGAGAGTATATCGGCTATCTAGGTTTAGTTTTTATAAATTCAATTATTAAGACTTACGAGAGTAACTAAATAAAAAAGAAAAAACCCAGATTATTAGTTATTAATGATTGACTTTTCTTCCTTACCAGTAATAATTCCCATCTTGCCCTTGTTATCCTTCTCACCTGCTCCTTTCCTCGTGCCGATCTCCTACGGACAATCAGCTTAAGCACCTCCCGGAACAGGTCGAGTCCAACCATGTGTTGCATGCCCGGCACGAAAGGACTCGTCCGAAAAAGGAAGCCGCCTCTATCTTTCTCCCCCTTTCGCCGACTCTGATTCATTTATTTTTATTTGGGCGCCAGCTACACACCGATACTGGCCAGTGTCCTGCCGAGCCCAGGCGCCCATCGCCCAACTCACATTTTGTTGAGCCTTTTTTACCGGCTTGTAAAAATCACGTGAAATTTTTTAAATTGCGAAATAATGCCGGTCAAACTCATTATACATATATCCTGTTTTCGATGCGTTTACGCCGCGCTTTTTTGTTCCTTTTCTCTCTCTCTCTGTGTGTTACGTGATTTCATTTTTTGGTGAATGGAAGTTCGAGCTGAAAGGGGAAACAGGCTGGGGACGCAATGCAACAGCTGGCCGAGTCCAATACGGCTGTAAGATTTCAGAGAAAAGAGGTTTACAATTTGAATTAATTAATTGATCACTTTAATGGCTAACGAAAATAAGTTTTCGTGAAGAAAAGTGTGCCCTTTACGTTATTTTATATTTAAATTATTAACCAATGTCTTTTTTCTACAAATAAAATTATATAAAATATAAAATTAATTAACTAATAAGAAAATGTTTAAAGAAGCTGTTTAAAGTACATTTATTGCCTTCCCATACTTGACTTTCTGTGATATATCAGCAAAGAAAATCTAACAAAACTCCAGGAACTTTATTTTTATTTATTATTCTCACCAATTTAAATACCTATTACATCGTCTCAGCATTACAACCTCCTGCACGTTGTTGTAATGAAATTGTTATCGGGTCGTTAGCCCTTACTAGACGACGGCCCAAACCCCTTTTTAAAATCAGGGAAAATTACTACCAAGAATCACCGGAATCGGCTTTGTTTGTTTGCCATCAGCGGAAGTTTTTAATTTGCTGCACTCTGTGTGCGGGCCCGCCAACGACTTTGCCTTCGAAAAACTGCAGTTTCGGCCTGCATAATATGCACTTTGCTCCCTTTGCGGCCCGAAGGGGTTGTTAGCCAGCGCCGACTAGGGCTAAGTTGCAGGCCCTGTTTTGTCTATTATCCCACGGAACTCAATTACCCGAAACAAAGCCCTATCGGTGTCTTCCCCATCCGCATGTGTGTGCAATTTCGTGCAACTTTTTCGGCCCAAAAGTTTCGTAAATTGCATTCGCGCGGAAAGAAATTTCGGAAATTGCCTTAAAGATTAAAGTCGGGGCGAAAGAGTTGGGAATTAGTTGGGACGCCAGGTGGGCGAGTCGCCCGGTCATGACGCCACTTCTTGGCCCCTGAAAGTAAGTCACACCGCGAAAGGTGCGCCCGGATGACTTAGGAGTTTGCCTCCCCGTATCCTGGCGACACTTGTAACCAAATTGACACTAAAACCTTCCAACCCCTGGGTGGCTTCAAATCCCCAAGGCTTCGAAGACGGCGACGACAACTTTGGCCGCACCTTTGCTTGCCCACATGTGGCCAGTCGGTAAATAGTGCTGAATGTGTGTGTGTGTCCATGCAAAGTAAATATTTTCAGTCGCAAGGATTTCATTATCCTTATCACATGACAAGCGGAATTTTTCCGCACCACACAAAAGCGCAAAGAGCGGCGAAAGATGTTACTGGGACTCGATGAATGGCTGTGGATGCATGTTTGTTGCGACGCCACGACGTCGCCTTGCTGGCGTGTAATGTCCTTTAAGTCCTGTTTGGCTGGACTTTAATTACACAGCACCGCCACGAGTGATGGGTAGTAGCGGGGCTTGCTGGAATAGTACTGAGTTAAGACAATAAGCAAAGTAATAAATAAACTAAGTATCACCATTTTAATTTTTCCTTTTTATGTAAAAAATGTAAGAATATATTTTTAAATATTTTTTCGAATGAGTTTATAATTTTAATTAGGATTTAAATATAGAAGATGCGTACAAATAATTTCTTATTGTCTTGAATATTCTTCTACAGTATATGCGCTGTCCTTAGCCTTTGCTTTTCCTTTGTTTATGTTGCCGCTTTTGTTGCTTTGGTGGTTTTGCCGTCTCTTGAGATACTCCTTTATGTGTGTGCGCTTGTGGGCTGGTGTGAGTGGCACTCCTGTGTGCTTATCCTTAACGGCGGTTGAGCAACTTAACTATTTGCATGTTTGTCCTTGCTACGAACGTCGTTGTCGTCGCTGTGGTCTGTGCCTAGTTTAGAGCCCTCGAAGATGACGTCGTCGCCCAGGACCTTGTTGTTAATTACCGCAGGATGGCTGCCAGGACAAAAGGCGCCTCGTGTGTGCTTGCTTAATTGAAATGAAGTTCTGCCTCGCTAATGTCTTTATTAGGCAACTCTCATCTCCGCCCGGAGAGGGGGCTTCCTTAGACCCGAGTCAATGCCAATTATTTGTCAATCAGGACGGGGAGAAGGGAGTGGGGCTGCTGCAATGCAACGGAAACGCATTTCGCTGGCAAATTGCGACTAAAAGCAACTGCGAACGGGCACAACAACAATGACAGCGGACAACAAATTGATATATATGGACAAGTCCGCGGATTGACAAAGCAGCTGCAGCGTAAAAACCCAGCCATGTTGCCTGTCCGTTAAAGTCCCCTTTCCCGCGGCCTTCCCAGCCCTTTTCCTACGAAAAATAGCATTTGAGTCTGTTGTTGTTGGTTGCTCCTCTGCTGCTGTCGCGAAAAGTGCATTTTGTTGAGCGGCGAACGGCGAACGGCGAACGGGGCGTATGAGCAACGCATCCGAGGAAACATAGAAGGGGGCCGAGGAAGGGTGTGTAAAAGGGGTTGTGTGTGTGTGAGAGTGTGTGGAAGGGGCTGCCAAGGGGGGTCGCAAAGGAAGCAGAGCAGCTTCGGCGACAGTCGCAGTTGCATTGAATTTTTGCCATTGCAACGATGGCTGACAGACGCCAGCCATCAGAGGCAGCCTCCCCCTACAAGGCCTCCTTCCTAACCGAAGGGCCACCGACCGCCCCCTGTAGGCGGGGCATTTTTGTATTTTTTTTTTTTTTGCCTTTCAAACGCAAGCGCGCATTTTTAATGCATGCCAGAGCGAGAGAGGGCCTTATCCGGGCTTAGTATTTTGTTTTTCAGCCTTCCCCCTCTCGATGCCAATGCATTTGCGCCCCGTGGAACGGCAGTTAAAAATATTACACACATCGAAAGTTCAAAGTTCGGTTGTAGGGCATCCGCTTGCATGTCCTTTGAGCCTCGCACTCGGATCCGCTTGATTAATTAAAAGCAAAATATGTTTATGGCCAGCGCAACAGTTCCTTGGGGGATAACCGGATGATGATGGTGGCCGCCGCGGCGGGTCAAGGGGCAGGCGCATAAAAATACAAAAAAGAAGAGGGAACTCCATGAATTATGCAGATCCCGTGGGCGAGTTGCTGGTCACTCGATCCCCGATTTACGTGAGGCAACTGTACCGCCTGACACTTGGCGGAACCTTTGCCTCCGCTTCCTTTCCAGGCAGCAGCAGCAGCAGGAGCGGCGAACAAAGGCCAAACGGTCATCCCCTTGCCTTGTGGCCCCGCTGATTGCATTTGCTGCAACATTTTTCGTTTGGTTTTGTTTGCCTGGAGTCCAGGATAAAGGGGGGTTGTTGCAACTGCACTGCACTGCTGCAATGTCCTGGACATTCGAATGGACTTTTGTTGTCCACCAGAATGCAGCTGTCGCGATATACAGACCCCGCTCCCGCTCCTTCTGCTTGTTTAGTTTTTCGCGCAATTTTCCGCGCTGCTTTTGTCATTTTCGGGGGTTTTTTCATCCGATGCTGCTGCTGATGCTGCCCGCCAGCCGATATTCTCGTTATATAAAGCCCAGGACACGGACGCATGCTTTTAGGCAACGGCCAGAGCATGCAAATGCATCTGCAACTGCAGCAGCGCTTCGGGGAATATGCAAATCAGCCATCAGCAGCCTCTGCCCGTGCCCCTGCCACAGCAGCTGCAGCTGCAACAAAAGGCTCCAACTAGAAATGCTTTATGGCGGCCGTGGGACGTGGGGGGAAAGGGTGAGTGGAGGGGTCAGTGGCATAATTGATGCTATTCGGGCCGCGACCAGCTTTGCACGGCCATTAATTTGCTATCGAATTGCTCTCAACTAATTGAACAGCAGCGTAATGCGAATTTAATGAAGATCGTCGGTGGCGAGGAAGGGCACCGCGTGACGGCTGATTAGAAACCAAATAATATCCAATTTAAGCCAACATTAATCATGGTTTAATGCAGATTCAAACATAAACTAGGCTGCCGCAAGGGTACTCGTATTTATGATTTAATGTTGCGTCGAGGAACATATTTGAACGGGGACTTATGTTGAATTAATAATTAAATACCAAAATCAGACAGGATTGTGAAGTTAAATTATTTATATTGAAATATTACAACCCAGTTAATTAAAATGATCATCAAGTACTGGAATTTTAAGTAATTATAAAAGAGAAACGATTCAATACCTAACTTAAGGGCTGGTTTCTTTACATTTAAATTATTTAGAATGATATCATTTTTTCGGCGTAGGTTTTACTATCTCTCTTGGGTAAATTCCTACCGGTAGATGGATGAAGATATCTTGCAAACCTTCACATTATCCCATATCACAGTGTAGAAATAATGCAAATTAATCCGACAGTTGCCTCTGACGATCTGCCATTGCAATTCTCCGAGCTCAGATTGCCCTAGGAGCTGGCGCATTCATGGATTCTGTTTGTTTTTTAATGCGATTTCCGAGCATAGTTTTTCCAGCGGATGAGCCGCTGTCGGCTGCAATCCGCGAGCTCATTAATTAATAATGACTGGTCGGGACAGGCCGGTACCTGGTCAGGCCAGACCGCAGCAGGTGGCACAACACCAGTCCCCGCCCCCGCCTCCGCCATGACCTTTGGCATTTGTGCATAACAACTTATGAATCCATAAGCTATCTGGCAATCTCTTTATGAGCAACATTCCCAGATCCTCGCCCATATCGCGCCCAACCAAAACCAAACCAAACGGAATCGAGGCAAAGGGGGCCGCAGCCCCAACCAGACTCCCAAGCAAAGGCAAAGTCAATAGCCAATGCCATCGATAAAGCCATAAACTCCATGTACTGGGTGGGATTGTGGGTGCTGTGCCTATCCGGCCTAAACTGCGCCGCCAACGCGGCATATGAGTAACGAACGCGATGCGTAGGATTAAATGCAGGCTCTGCCTAGTTTCTGTACATATATCCCCCCACCAATATATATATATTTTTTTTCTATATATATATATGGCTGCATATATCTATGTGCACATTGCAGTGGCTGTCGCTGCATTCGTCCACCAATTTTTCTCCGCTTTTTTGATGCGCTTTAACCCCCGCTCGCCCCATGGTGTGTGCACGAGTTAGTGAGAATTTATGCTGGCTCTTCTGTTGCTGTTCCTGTTGTTGTTGGGTTTGAGTGCGGATGGCGTTCTATATTTTTTCCAGCTGCAATTTTCTTTGCTGGATATTTTAATGCCAACTCTGGCGATTTACCAATACACTGAACGGAGCAACAGCAACAACAACACCCAGAAAAGGCGGCGAAATAAAATGCAAAAAAAAAAGAGTGTTCCATACGCGCAGGGGCAACATAGAAAACTTTTACGTTTCGCTTAGGGTTTTGTTACGTTTTTTTCCCAGGCTTCAGCTTTCCCTTCTCTATTTTTTTATTTCGCTGCCATTGCAAATGAAAACGAAAAAATTGCATTTTCCCCGCCACTCTGTGTGTGTGAGCTGGGTGTGCGAAGGTGTGCGTGGGTGTGAGAAGTACGAAATCAAAACAAAACATGGCCACATGGCGCTGTTTGTGGGTTCGGCGAAGGGGGCTTCCCCCCCACACTGCGGAGTTCGGAGCAACAGCTACCAACTCCCCGGCTGTGGCATGGCCCCTGGTCAATCCTGTTCGAGGGAGTCCTGGGTTTTAGGTACACTTAGGCTGCAGTTCCTCCCACCGCTGCATACTTTTTGGCGTTGTTTGATTTTTAGGCGCAGCAAAATGCGTTTTGCTCTTGATTGGAGGCTCGGAGAGTGTGAGGGGGGAGAGTGTGTGGGGGAGGACATACACGCCAGTGTGAGTGTGCGGCATGTGCATTGTCCATGTCCTGTTCTCTTCCGTGGATGTGTACGTACGTGTCGCTGCTGTCGTCGCGCTTTGTTTTGATTTTTCGCGACTGAGCGCGCGTTGCTGTCTGTTTCTCTCTGTGTTTTTGGATTTGTCCAGCATTGCATATGTGCGCCCAGTTGCGAGTGGGTTTGAGTGTAGTGTTGCATGCGAGTGTGTGTGTGTGTGTGTACATTAGCAGGACTGACGTCGGCGTCGCAGTCGCAGCAATTTTTTGCGCCAAAGCCAAAACCAAAAAGGACGAGGACAATTCGGTTGGCGCTGCTGCCGCTGCCTGCGACGTAGCCGCGGAATTTTTTTTGTTGCGCGTTTCGCGCCCGGCCAGCGGCCACTTTCATCCACAGCCAGGCACAGGCACAGAGGCATATCCCACATCCACATCGTCCTACTCCATCATCAAAGCGCTGCAGCGGCGACGCCATCGCCATCGACATCGACATCGACATCGACAGCGGCTGTGACTGTGTGACTCTGGGGCCCATCGTCATCGTTAGCAATTTTTGCCAGGACATTGCAACAGAAAACGGCTAAACGCGAAACAAGTTGCGGCGCTTTTTTCTGCTCCTCGGGTTCACGTCTCCCTGTCCTGGCCTGTCCTGAATCGAACTGAGCTGCACTGAGGCCGCAAGGATCAGCCAGCAGGCAGCAGGCATCGGGCACCAGGCATCGGGCATCGGGCAAGGCAAATCAGTAGGCAGTGCAAGGCAGGCAGGCAGGCAGTCGGCAGGCAGGTCTTCTCGCCACTTCTCGCAGACTTCTTCGCATCTGCATAAATCACCCCAGAAGCAGAAGCAGAAGCAGGAGCCGAAGCAGTCACTAGTTGCAAAGAAAAAATACAAACTGAAAAAGAAAAAAAAAACAGAAACAGAGAGACTCGAAGAGAGTGAGAAAGATCTGGAAAAAACGTGCCAAGTGAATGTGAAAGTGAAAGTGTGTGCAAAATGACTTGAAGTGCAGCAGACTAGACACCTACGACACCTTCACCCGACCAACCACCCGACCATTCCTTCATACGTATACGCAACGTATTCGCCCAGAATGCTGCCAAGGCATCACGCATACGCCCCGTTGGCCGGCCAGCCCATCGAACTGAGACTCGGGCTGGGGCTCGAGCAGCCATCCGAGCAGGCCATGCCGTCTTGAGTGAATCGCAAACCGCTAAAAAATTAAAACGAAAACGAAAAAGAGAAAAAGAAAAAAACAAGAAAAGCCGGCTTGCGCCGAAAGACAATGTAAACGCCGGCCCAGAATGTAGCGCAGTTTTTTCTTCATTTCCCAAAACTAACTAACAAAACCAGCCAGCCAACAACAAATAACAAAATAGACAAAGTTACATTTTTACCAATATATCGATAATATTAATCACTTGATAATCAGCGACATTTCGTTCGTAAGCAAACAACAAGCAAGCAACAAACAACAACAACTAGCAACTAGCAACAACTAGCAGCATCCATCAGAAGAAAGCCAAGAAGCAACCAAATAAGCAGGCAATATCAGTCAGTCAGTAACGTCAGCAGAATAACGAAAACGAAGTAATAGGATTGAGTAACTCCAGTTTCAGTTTCGCACCGATTCCGATTTGAGCCAAAATTAAAACGTCTGAATTTGATTTCGACCGTCTCGCATTTGTCTGGCCCCGTTCCGTCTTCAAGTCTCGGCCACAGGTTCGTCATCGTCCCGACACCATCTCAGTTTCTACAAATTCAGACGTAGATCCTTAGTTAGTTCACCTTTTGTATTGTGCATTTCGGCAAGCCACTAATATTTGGAAGAGATCCAAGAGGAGTCAAGAAAAAAAATAAAGAGAAGAAAGGAGAAGTCAACACTCGAAATTGAAATCGAAAACTACGAAATTACCTGAAAATTTTTAAACAACCAAAAAGTCTATGAGAGCAACAAAAATTACACGCTAAATTTTACAAATGCCAAAATTTTCTTATAATAATTTATCAAAAAAAAATAAATAAATAAATTACGAAAAAAAAAAATTATAAAAAAGAGAGGACCCTTAACCAAATAAAAGTAAACCAAAAAAACGGAACTATAGTGAAGAAATTAATCAAAGTTTAGAGAGAACACTAAATGCAAACGGAATATCAAAATTGTTGTGATGTGATATTTTTTCGATGTATTTTTATTTAAGGGTAAGTACCACTGACATTTTAAGCTATACTTATAAGAGAGTGAATATACTTTGGGGTATGTTTAAATATTTATTTTTTGTTTATTTATTTTTTGTGTATTTATTAATTTGTTTCTGATCTTAATTTATTACATTATTATGTCTTGAGAAGGCTTGGGTCTTGAGAAGTTATATGTCTTAAGAAGGCATATAACTTTATAAAATCAACAGTAATTTTTGTAGCTGCTAGTAACGACACTCAAAACATATATGGGTTCCTGTTAAATTTGCATAAGCTAAGGCTTATTCATCTAACAAATTAGAGCGATCATTATGAAATTATTATGATCACTAGATATTTATATATATTATTTCTGTTTTTCCCTGAATATTCTCTGTAAATAAGAGATCGCCCAAAAGAGGCCTGAAATGTTCACCTCTTTTTATATATAATTAAATTTAAATCAAAATCAAGTGAAGTTGAAGCCCAAACGCTCAAGTTATTCAACATTATTATAAGCAATTTCATAAATTATAGAAGTTGGAAAGTAGCTATTTAATTCAGGAACATTAATAATTATGATTTTTAAAATAAAATTCAGAAAATAATGATTATTCCATGAGTTTTATTTTTTGATAAAATAAACTATCATTATTTGATGAGTAGTAGAGTAAAACTTATGAAATAATATTTTTTTTTTTGAAATAAAAAAATAAATTTCAACTGACTAAATATTAAATAAAAATGTATGAGCTCATCAACGACCCACAAAATATATAACACATTAAGTCTTTTAGGTTAAAGACTTCGTTTTAAATTAAAAATATTTTTCTAAATAAAGAGAATATTTTAAACTAGTCTTCTACTTATAAATTCCTTAAAATAAATATTTCCTATGAAATTTATTAGCATAGCCTTAAAATATATGCCAAATTTCTTTCCCTTACAAAAAACAATACGTAATTTCTTGAATTTCTTCATTGGGGTGCGAAGATCGCTTAATTTGTTCCCACACCTAGGCCCAAGCAGGGCCCCAGCTTGAGCTCGAGCTCGGCTTGACTCCTGTTCATCTTCCCACTTCCTGTGGACTTCGGGTCGGTCGTCGGGCGACGGAGTTCAGCTGCAGCAGCAACATGCAACAGCATCGTGTTGCTGGTGTGCATGTGCAGCAGCAGCAGCAGCAGCAGGTTTAGTTGTAGTTGTAGACTTTTTGCTTTTCTACATCCTCGCACACACACACTGCGGTGCAGCCAACTCCCACACACACTCGCACACGAGTGCAGGAGGTGAAGTTTTGGAGCCGTGCACATAATGTAAACAAGGACATGCGCAGTGCAGGCCCGTTTCCCCAACAGGAGAAGTGCAGTGCAGGCAATGCAATTGCCAACTAGAAGATAGCAGCAGCAGCGGCGGCAGAGCAGCCTGGGTGGCAAGTAGGTGGCTTTGGGGTGGCTTTGGGCCGGCTTTGGCCGGGTTTGGGGTTCCATTTACCGACTGCTGCACTAGTAAATAGCAGATGGCAGCGAAGCCGGCGATGGCGTCGGCTGTGGCGTCGCTGTCGACGCCAACTTGCCACAGTTTAGATGGGAAAAAAGGAAAACTCCGAAGTGGCAAAGAGCCAAAGAGACAGAGAGAGAGAGAGAGTGCGAGAGCCGGAGCGAAAGAGAGGCCCTCGGATGCGCAACGAGAGCTGCGAGTCCAGCCGAAAGGATGCATCGCTGCAAGGCAATTGCACTCCAGGACTCTCGCAGCCGCCAGACTGAGGCGGTTGCTTCTTTTTTGGTTGTGTTGTCTCTTTTCGGCTTATTTTTAGAAGTTCGCCCCACCGCCCACCGCCCCACCGGCCGCCTGCAGTTTATTTACTTGGCCAGGACTCGGAATTTTACATGGAGCCCGAAAGGGGGGGCTTGGCAGCAGCCGAGGCAGCAGCTGTTCATGGAGCCCCAGCACGTGCAGCAAGCAACTGCCCTTCAGCTGCCCCCAACCTTCCTGCGTGATTTGTGCGTTGCCAGCAGTACGACGACGACTACGATGATGGTCTGGAGCTGAAGCTGGCTCTGGGTATGGGAATGGGAATGGGGCTGGTTATGGGACTGCGACTGGGACTGGGACTGGAGGTGGGTGGTGCAGCCTGCATTTCTTTGCCAGCGCCGTCGTGCGTGGTTGGTCGGCTCGAAAAAGGGTCGGCGGGTGGGTGTGGGTCAAGTGTGGGCGCGTAGACATTGCGTAGAGTCGGAGCCAAGTTTTTTCTATTTCTTGGTGGGCAGCTGCACCCACCAGTGGCCGCCAGCTACCACCACCGCCGCGCTTCATTCGCACATCGAGTGCTCCAAGTACATAGGCCGTGTTCTCTCTGTATGTGTGTGTGTGTGTGGATGGGTTTTTGCGCGCGCGAACTTTTGCCAAAGGAAAAAAACTTACATACAAGGGCAGTGCAAAGGGGGGCGAAGGGGGACTGTTCGCTGCATTTTGCGCGTCTGCAGACTGCTTTTTTTTTGGCGGCTGTCGATGGGGAGATGGGGAGGCCATATACGTGCCCGTTGTCGCGATGAACGACGGGGAACACAACGCATCGCAACGCAACGCAACGCATCTATCGCATCGGCATTGGCATCGGAAGGCATCGGGCCGGGCACCGCAGTTGGCATACGGCTTTTGGACGTCTTTTGAGTAGAACATTGCTTTTTTATATCCTCGGCTCGACGCACCGCCCGCCGCGCCAGCGAGTGAGCAAAAGAAGTAACGGCCACGATAGCCGCCGCTCCAGCGAGGAGCCGCAGAGTTGGTCCAAGTCGTCGACGGTTCGGTTCAGTTTCGGACTTGCTTATTTTCTAAAAATCGCCCAGCAAAGCAGCAGCGGCACACACACAGTGCAGAGTGCCGAGTGTGCGGAGTGTGAGAGCTTGCATTATTATATATATATAAAATATATATTGCATATATATATATATACGGTATAGAATATAGATATATATATATATATAAATGGGTGCAAAGTGCGCGCGCGTTTGCCGCCCCCTCGCCCGCTGAGGGGCTGGGGCGCAGCGAGGCTTCAGCTGCCGTTCGAGTGCCGTCAAATACTATTTATATACAATAAATGAAATAAAATATATGCAAATATATCCCTCTCCGCATATCTACATTCATATATATATATCTAAATACATGTTTCCGGCCGCGAGTGTCCGTTCGTGTGTGTGTGCGTGCGTCGGTGCCTGCGTGTGTGTGTTACAATAACAGCTTCGATCGACGGCAAACCCCAAATTCTAATGCAATCAACCGATTTCTTTGACAACTCCAATTGATTTTTTAACAATCCGCCGCTGCCCGCCTAGAGACCGAAATTTAAAAGGACACAAAACGCCATCCCAGTATTTTGAACTCAAGGATCCAGCTCTCGACTAAGACACTCCAGTCAACGGCGTCCACTCGTCTGCGTCGTCGTCTGCTGTCCTCTGTTTCTGCGAATCAAAAACCACTTGAGAGGCCACTCCCAAGAATTAAGGGATCTTCAAGCACCTAGATGATAATAAATTATAATTAATTGAGCGGGCAAACCGAAAAGTCCACCGACTTACCTCTCATGTTGGCACACACTCTGATCCAAACCGAGGCACTGCAACCAACTGAGAAACCGCCAGAGCACCAGCTCCAGCTCCAGCTCCTGCTCCAGCGCTCCATTGATCCTCTGGAGCGGCTGGGTCAGCCCGTTCAGCTGGACCGCTCGCACCGCTCCGCGTTCCCGGCGACGGCGACGCAGACAGCGATGCTAGAGTGGCCAACGAACCGCCTCATCGGACTCACCAGGATCCCAGGGATCACGAGAGAGAAACTGAACACCGCCATGGATAAATAACATCAGTAAATTGTCCTGTACGTGATCGCCTATCACTTATGCCCCTAAAAATCCACTTGATCATCATCTTATGAAGTCTGACAGGGAATCATTGCCACTATATTGTCCTTGGACTTATATTTTTTTGCTTAAAATTAGAATTTTAAAAGCCAAGAAAATTTTACTAGAATTAGAAAGGGATCAGGAAAAGCAGGATGTATTTTTAGGACTTTGGTTAGCTCAGTTTCTTACAGAAATCGTAACCTTGGGAGAGAGATTGAATGTTCCTCTAAAAATTAACAAAATTGTATTATAGACTATTATTTTTCTCACTTACAAAAATTTTTATGTGACATAATCCTTCCTGGAAGTTATACATATTTCTGACTAAAAAAGTTACTATTATCCTTAGTTTTCCCAAATTTTTTAATTAAAAAAAATAATGTTTGTTTTATATAATTTGTAAGTTAAGAATCGAGCTTCTTAGGTTCCCTTATTTTATTTGTTTAGTTTAGTTTATTGTTTCTATGTCACAAGTATAATACTTATAATTTACTGCGGTAGTCACTTTTGACATTAAATCTTACATTAATTACATTATTTATAATAATAAAAAATCCCTTTTTATGTTTTAAAACTTTTTTTCATAATAAAGAAATAGTTTACAGTTTATTTCATTATTTTAAAATTTTATACATTTTATTTCTTTTGATTTATAATTCTTATAAATTTCCCTCGTTCCCATTATGATTGAAACTACTTGTTAGCTTCATTTGAGTACATCCCAAATTCCAGCACGTGCTTGCCACCACCAAAAAGTAAAATAAAAATAGGAAAATATGCAGGAAAATAGAACAAATCCTTAACCGACTCTCAGGCCTTAGAGACACTCCAGCTTAGAGTCCTTTCCCCATCGCAGCATTCGCCGCAGATGCCGACGGCAACTCGAAGGGCTTCTTTGTCAGCAATGCCCAAGTAGGGCTCCTTTTTGGAGTGTCCTGTGGAATGCATTTGTAAGCACTTCCTGGAGGGGAGCGGGGGAATCTTCAAGGGAAGAGTAGAGTCTTAGAAATCCCACCCACCGCCATGGGATCCCCTTCCCGCTGCTTCTGCCCACACTAATATCCTGCCAACCAAAAACACACACACACTCACACCAACACAGATACCCATTCTCCATTTTGTTGGGGCAGCGACGTCGACGCTGGCCGCGCAGCTGACGCCGGCGATTGCCCCTCCATGTATTTGAGTATTTCAAAATGCGCACTAGCTCTAGCTCAAAGCGCTCATGTGTGCGTGCGAGCTCCCCTCCGCTGAGCCAGTGTGTGTGTGTGGGGGACATCCTGGCTTTGGGTGGGCGAGAGTCCTGGCAGCGCTGCCGCGGATTTTATTTGCAAAGCCCCACTGTGTTTGCCGTTGCCTTTGGCTTTGCCAATGCCTCCCCAAAAACACATCCTGCCCCGCCGCCGCCTGCACTCGCGTATTTTTTCGCGGCTGCGGCGGGCAAACATTTTTTTTCGCCTGCTGCCTGCCAATACATATAGAATCGCACTCACACACCCGTACGCTTGGCTGGGGCAGAGAGCCGCGGCCACGACAAGGACAACGACAACGACAACGACAGCGGCAACGAGAACGCAACGCAACGACAACGACACCGTCAGCGGTCGTCCTCGGCCTATTCGCGGCGAAATAATTTTTCGCATTTTTAGTACAAAGCTTCACATCAACGTCGTCGTACAAACAAATTTTTATTTTCGGATTTTTCAATTACGTTTTCATTTATTTTTAAGTATTAAGTTTGCGTGCACTCAAAAACAAAACAAAAACGAAACCAAAAACAAAAGCATCAACAAAAATCAGCCACTAAAACTCGAACTCGAAAATCATAAGGAAATTCTTACCCAGAAACCAGTTGATAGATCGTGTGTCTCTCTAGCAAAAAGCAAAAAGCAAAAAAAAACGGCCAAAGAAAATCAAAAGGAACCTGTTCAGACCGCAAAGGAATCGAAAACCACATTTACCGGCTACCAAATCTCGTAACGAAGACCGATTCTTAAGTGTTATTTCGCCGTCTCTCCAAAAAACGTCTCGACTAAACTCTCAACCGGCAGGAACTCTCGACGATTCTCAGTTTGTTATTTGTTTGAACTTGTTTGCCCCTCACAACACAAATATATACTCATCAGTCCGCTTTAGTTGTAATCGAACTCTAGATTGTCTCTCAAAAAACGCAACAAAAACTTAACTAAAAAAAGAAACAAACTTTACGACAAAACTCGCGAGTAAAAGACACAAGACAAAAATGAACAAAGACACAAGTTACAAAATTCAAATGTAAAATCAAAAGTACAAAGCAAAAAGATTGTTGGCAACATTTTTATAAGTATATATACGTATTATTATGATTTGTATATATTTTTTATACGAACTCGAAACAACCGAAACGGAGCCCACAACTCGATTTTGATACGCAGAATTGCTCACTTGATGCTCCGAATCCTCCGACGGGTAAGCGAATTGTGTGTCTGTATGTGTGTGTGGCCGGCTCCTTGCTCCTTGAGCAGAAGACGCTGCCAGAGAGAGAGACGGCTAGCCGGCTAGTGTGGCGGAGGCGAGAGCGAGAGCCATAGAGAGAAAGAGGTCCTTGTGGAAATGTCTGAACCGGCAAGCCGAAGACTGCCAGCCGCAGGCTTCGGGTCGCAGTGCCTTCGTGTGCCTGATTTTCGGCTGCTTCGTGTCCCGCTGCTTTCTAATTGCGTCCTCTCTCTGCCGGCGTCTCTGTGTGTCCTGCGTTTGTGTGTGTGTGTCTGTGTGTGCATTACATTATCCTGAGGCAGCGGCTACACCTACACCCACGCAGCTGCACATCGGCTTCTGCTGCTTCGGCTTCCGACTTCCCACTTCCGAATTCCCAATTCCGAATCCGAATTCGCTCCGACGGCGCCTCGGCCAGGACCTCAGCTTGCTGCGGCCGCTGCCTGCCTGCTTCTTCTCTTCTAGTCCTTCTTAAGCTACGCGCGCGTACGGTCCGCCGTCGTCCCGCTCCCGTGCCCGTGCCCGTAGTGCCCGTTCCCGATCCGCTCGGCACTCGGCTCCTCCTTGGAGCACTTCTTCGTGTGTGTCTGTGTGTAGGTATAGGTGTGTGCGTGTGGGCAGGCGCACACTTACTTGCTTACTTACTGCGTGTAGGAAATTATCTGCTGCCGCTGACTCTGCCGCTGCCGACGTCGCCTAATACACACTCGCACACATATATAAATAATATATATTATTATATGGGATATATACATATATTTAAAAGCGACGACGCTCGTGTATATAGAAAAGGCAGCTCGTTATCGCAGATGCCAGGATGCGGCAGCTGGGGGCTGGGGGCTGAGGCTTGCTGCTTGGAAGAAAGTGTAGCACACTTATGTGGGCAGGCGTTGACTGCAGCAGCAGCGGCGACCAACGTAAACGTAAACGTAAGCGGAAACGGAGACCGACACGGACACCGAGACCGAGTCCGAGCCAGAGTCCGAGACAGAGACAGAGACCGAGACCGAGACCGAGTCCTCGACTTCGACTTCGACTGAGGCAGCAGCGCCTTGGTCTTGCCTGGCACTTTACTTTCGCAGGCTAGAATAGCAAATTCAGTACGTTTCCAGTCACGCGCGCAGAAGGCAGAAGTTTTGCTTGCTTATGTCTTCTACCGACGACGCCGACGAACGCCGCCTCGACTTGTGTAAAAATTCCAAATGAAACCAAATAAATTAATACAATTAAATAAAATAAAATATAAAAATTAAAATTAAATTTAAAGGAAAAGAAAACAACTAAATTGAATAGCGTGCATAAGCTGTGGTGTGTCTGAGTTGAAGCCTCAATTCAAATCAGTTTCCAATTAAGCCAATAAATTAATAAATGTCTAAATAAATAAAAATAAAATATAAATAAAACCAAATACAAATAAAATACAAATACCCATAAAATAAAATACAAATTAATTAAAATATCAATTTAGAAACAATCAATTAAAGCCTAGTTCAGCCAGCTCCATCGTCTCGCCAATCGAACCCAATCACAGATCCTCCTCAATTAGTTCAAGTGTCGCTGTCTTGTGGTACGTGCAACTTGCGGCTTCTTTATTTGCTGCCTCCATTCGCGATTAGCCAACCAAAGGGCCACAAACACACACACACACACTCGGCCATAGGGGAAATAGAAAAGCAGAAAAAAATAAGGCAGCCACTCACCAACACTAGCGCGAGCGGGCGCCACTTGCTGCTATTGCTGCGGCATTGGTGGCCACATTGCGCATACGACATGTTGGCCAGCAATCAGCCTGCCTGCGCATTGGCGGCTCGTCTTGGCTTTGACGGGGAAAAACTTGGCAGGAAATTATCTAAAGCGCCCAAGGCAGCAGGCAGCGCCTCAGATTCGCCGCAGCTCCGCTCAACTTTGTCAGCAACTTTCCTCACTCGCAGGAGCAAGTCCTTGCTCATGCCTATATAGTTGAGATACAGCGAGCGTGCCTAATTTTATATAAATACTCTCACACACACAGAACCGGGACACACTCGGAGCCGAATATAAAAGCTTTGGGGCTTCGTTTCTTGGGAGACATTTGATCGTCTTGGCTGGCAGCGACAGCAGCGCAGTAGCGGCCGCAGCAGCAGCAGCAGCAGTAGCAGGCAGCAGCAGTGGCAAATCCAGAGGCATCAGCAGCCAGTTAGAAGGTTCTTAGTCAGTTGGCCACTCAGTTGGCAGCCAGTTAGGAGTTACCCAGTAATCAGTAATCAGTCACCCGCTAGTCCAATCTGTCCACACTTCGACGATGGTATGTGCCAGGTTGGATGATATCTCACAAAATATGCTCTATATAATCCATTGATTCCAAATAAATAAATCCCAAAACTGTGACAAAGTGAGCCCAAAAAGCGGCTGTGAAAACCAAATAATGAAAGCCTCAAAGGCAACCAGAAATAATCAGCTCAGAAGAGAAATGTTGTGATTAAAATCAGTGTGATATAATATAAACAATAAGAAATATAAAATAAATATAAATTCTTTAAATAAATTAAATGTTTTTGTTATTAATTACATTGTTTAAGTTATTAATTGAATAACTTTTTTCTTTGGCAAAATTATAAGTAAATAATTTGTATTATATTATTAATATTTCTTGAAATTGAATTTAACCAAATAATTGATGATTTAAATAGAAAATAAAGTAATTATTAAAGTTAATTTATTATTAAACAGTAAATATTTGAATTAATTTATTATAAAGCCAATACTTTTTACATTTAATTTTAATAAATAAAACAAATTATGTTTATTCATTCATTTATTACCTTTGCATTTTGGTTCCCTCTATAATTTAATCAACTTCTATCTTCCGATAACTAAACCCTATAATATATATTTTTTTCATGAATAGAAATTCAAAATCCAGTCCCAATAAAATTAAACGAATACATAGAAGAAACAAAGTAAAAAGTCTGACAAAATAAATAACAAAATAAATATGCTCGAAATTCTAAATTAAACTTCGAAAATCGAAAGCGCTGCGGCAACAAACCTTTGGAAAACCCTTCCGAATAAAAGAAAACCAAAGATACATATAACCAAGTAAAACTAACTAAACCCAAGTAACCGGAAATGAGTCTGAAACAGTGAACGAAGTGTGGCATAATTTTCGGTGTGCCTCGAAGCGGAGTGACCAGAAATGTAGCGAGCCGCGCGGCTGTGCCTTAAATGAAATGAAACGCATTCCTTGGCCGCAAACAAAAAAATATGTTGAATTAGTGACCCCTGAGCCCCGACCCCCGTCCCCGTTGACCGCAGCGCTAGAGTGAATTGTGTCCGTTTTCCCCTGACCCAAAACGAAAAAAGTCCCCTCAAAAAAAAAACAAAAGAACCGGAGAAATGCGACGCCCTCATCCGAACCCGATTCCGCATCACCAGCGTCTGGAGCGGACTGTGGCCGCGGACTGTTCCCGCCCGCTCCTGGCAGCGGTACAGTCCCGCTCCTCCTCCGCCGGAGGAGCTTCCAGCCATCAACGCTGAACACACGGGCCGCCATGCAGCGGGCCCAGGGCCAATCCTCTGAAGCGGCTCCATCCGCACTCGCCACTGGCATTGTAACTTAAATTAAGGGTAAAATATCGCAAATGGTATTGGTGCAAAAAACACAAAAACAAACCAAACATAAAAATGAAAAACCAAATAAATATAAATATCTATGATCATTTCACCCGAAATAGAAAAGAACATTTACGAAAATATATTATATTCATTATTAAAATGTATATTATTTTTGAGTAGAAACTATCTATAACAGAACGTTAAGTTCAGGCAGTTTAGAGCTCAGATAAAATACAGTGAAGCTGCAAGTTTATTATTTTTATTAAATATTTTATAAGAAGTATTCTTTATTATTATCAAATTAATTAATAAGCTTAAGACATTATCTTAGTTTCGAAATTTTTCTTTATTTTTAGCAGCTTTTTACTCTTGTATTAATTTAGTTAGGCAAACATGGCAGCTATTATTATAATTTTCCTTTATTTTTGCTTAGTGATTTTATTTGTTTATTCCTTTTTTCCATCAATGAACAACGTTAAATTTAATTACCGCTTGCAGCTTGTGACTTTAAAAACCCCATCCACCTGCTTATAAATATTAATCCGATAAATTCACGAAATAGCTCGAACTACTTAGCTTGATTTAGTATCTAGTACTTGAGTTAGGCAGAATCTTGAAGTAATAGGGCCTGTGAAGTCTCCCATTATTTTCCACAACCCTTTCAGCCTACCATCTGAAACATTCGACCAGATTACTAATCTCACACTTACGTTGCGCCCCGTGCCTTCGTCTGCTTTTTGCTTGCAGGTTACACCATATCGAGAAGTTATCCAATGAGAAAGCCGCTTAAATTTTGGTAAGTCCTTGCATCCGTATCCCTTAGCTTTAAGTCTGGCGGCCAGTCTTGGTCTAATGAAACGCCTTTGTGCTCGAGTGGACTTCATTTTTTAATTAGAAAGTCAACACGCTCGCACACACTCAGAGCGGGCGAGCGGGCAGGGGTCCGTCCGAGTATCCTTAATCGAAAAGTGCTGCCATATGGAGAGGCGCCTTTGTGAGCGGCAGCAGGACCCTGTGCTCGTCGTCGTCTGTGTTTGCCTTTGTTTATTTGTGTGCTACTTAAGATGAAATGGCAAAGAAAACTGACAGAGATGGTTGTTGGGTTATTAGGAGCAGGCAGAGCCTGCCCCGTGTCCGTTTCAATTTCTCCCACCACGCCAGCCCCACACGCAGACATTTTCTTTGACTTTCCCCAAGCCCCTTCTAGGGGGAAATAAAAAAAAGGAAAACAAACAGTGGCGTCTGAGCTAGAAGAAGGCTAGAAGAGTGTAGGGAGCGCAGTGCAGCGGCGGAAACGGAAATTGCTGAAGTTGCATGTGTGTGCGCGCCGAGTCCTGCTCCAGTGTGGGTGTAATGATGCGCCGTGTTATCCTTTTGCTGACAGCAGACGCCGCTAGTTGCTGCGTTGTTGGATTTACAAGCAGGCTGCAATTATTTTCAGCTTAAGCGACAAAATAGAAGGAAGCCAGTCTTAAGCATTTCCCATTTCCCAGCCTCGTTATTATCCAGCTCGATACGCCGTGCAAATGAGTTTGCTGCTGTTTTTACTTGTTATTACCAACTTCTGTGCTGCCTGTTTTGTTTTTTTCTGTTCCTCCATCCTCCATCCTCCCGCCCCTTTTTCGTTCCGTTTAATTCAAGAACTTTGGCCTTACGGCTTGAGTTGCTCATGTGAACCGATGCCAACCCCCAGCTCGCTGGCTCGCCAGTTTTCTTTTCAGTGCTCTTGTGCCGGCATAAGTAAGTGCACCTAAGGCTACTTATGAAAAATGCAAAATTAAAGTTGACTTTTAGGCGCACAACAGCCAGCCCAGGTCCTTACACTGAAGGAAAACCTAATTTGGGAGCCTTTTTCTGGGTCTTAAGAGTTTTAAGTAACAAGACAAGTAATTAATATATTTCTTTACCAGTCTTTATCTAACTTAATCTTAAATTTAAATTGAGTCCTATATTTATGAAAATATTAAGGTGTTAATTTTTAAGCAGTAATAGATAATTTTCAAAAAGAAATTAAATATAGTTATTTTACATTATAACCATATTATCTGAAAGAAACCATGCTAAAAACTAATTCCTTCAAAGTTTAAGCTGAATTAACCTTGAAGTTGAACAATTCTGAGCGTTTGCTATAGAATAAACTAAGCACTTGGCAATGTTAAACAAATAATGTATAAAATAAAATTATTAAGAAGTCTTTAAGATTCTCAGAAAAATAAGAAATCATAAACTGCTTAAATTAATTTACTGAAAAATGTTTAGCCTCTACATAAACCTCACATATTCCTTCCTTAGAATTTTTCCTGTATGCATTTTCCACCTAACTTCCTCCCCTTACAAGTCTTTGGCCAAGTTGCTCTTGTTTTGTTTCGTTCGCTACCAAGACAGTTTCACTGCGAGCCACACGAAATATTTAGCACATTGTGCGGAACTTTGTAACTTTGGCCAGCATCCAGGTGGAAATGTCATGTAGAAAGTTTCGGGCCTCAGAGGCCGGAGTGTGGAGTGGACCTTTCGCCATGCACGGCCAACTCCTCTGATGGTCGGCCGGAAATCGTTTTAAGAACGGAAGTGAAAATTTCTACCATGCAGCTGGAGCGCAACCATCTAAATATACATCTATACATCTAACGTCCAGTCCGCAGCTGGCCCTCGAATAATCTCTTATTGAAGCCGAACACAATAAAGAGTCGGATCGGGCGGAGGGGCTAAGTACGGGGGGGCAGACCGAAACGCAAATTCATTCAATTGCAAAAAGAAAATTACCACAAAACGCGGCGGCGGCACAGAAGCAGAAAGAGACAGAGACATGAGCGCGGCAACAAGTCGCAATGATTATCTGGAATTAAATAAAGCACACACTCGCCTCGTATATAGTATATTCCGATTCAGATTCCGATGCCGATGCCGGGCAATATGCGACTTGGGCCGGCCAATGGCAGCGCTCACTTGAGCGCCGGCCAAAGTTGCACGCCTCGCTGAGCAAATGTCGCGGCTCCATCCGCTGACCCCACACCCCACCGCCCACTAGCGCCCAAGCCACCCCCACCCTCGGGGCCTGCTGCTTTCCTCTAGTCCCTACCCCCGTCCAGTCGGAACAAGAGCAGTCTGCTCGGTTCCGTTCTATTCCGTTTCGAGCGCTGGAAATTAAGTCAGCAAATGACTTGTAGAATATCCACACATGTGTCCAGTCGGCAGATACCCTACGTTTGCTAGGGGTTGATGCACTTGCACAAGCGGAATGCCCAAATTCACAGAATTTCGGGGGTTATAAAATAAATAATACAAAAACAAATAATTTATAATTATCTGTAAGGAAATTAGTTAGAAATTAATATCGATTTTGAAAAAGTTTCCTTTATCAATATACACTCAATATACACCCATATTTCCGCTATACGGCATTCTTTAATTATGGCACGTTTCGATTTATGCCCTTAAATGTTACGCTAAAGCGACGGAAAAAAGTATATTACTCTGTTGATATATGTATCTACAAAATAATTAATTCATTATACGGTTTTTCGATTTGCGGCCAAGTTTCGTGGAATGTATCAAGGCCGTAAAGCGAGGTATTGGTGTATTTATTTAGCCTATTGCTCTTAACTCAATTTAAACTATTATATCTATATTTTATTATTTTATGTAAGCTTTTTTTAGAGTACTTAACCGTTTTCTTTCTGTCAATTTAATAAATATCTTAAGTTCTAATTATTTTTTTTACTCATTGATCTCTACATATTGCTGACTTTATTATTTTGCAACCACTCTTAAAACCCAGAGTATTCCACATATCAAGGCCATAATGCGAGGTATATGTATATTCTATTTTATTTATTTATTTATTTAGAATTCATCATCAATCAACATCTTTTTTCATAGTTTTTAATAATTTGGTTTGTATAATTAATTATTATTTGATTAACCTTTATTAGAATTTAATATATATCTTTAACAATGATTAGATTGATATTTGTTCAATTTAATTATTGATTTTAATTACAAACAATTTAGGTTCTAGAGTATTCCCGAATTCGTTGTGCTGTATAGACACTTGATCTGTCTTGTTTTTTGTGTCGCCTATTTCGGGCTTGGACCAACTATTGCGACAGATCAGCGGTCGAGCAGCAGCCAGGCGAGCAACAAGATAATCAAGTGTAATTTATTTCGTATTTGGTGCGCGCCATGCATGAGTACGAGTACGAGTACGAGTACCACGACAAGTGCGAGTACGAGCATCTGTGCGATGCCATCTAGTCATGGGCACGGGCATCTGTTATCTGGTATCGAGTATCTAGAGAGGCACACACTCACACACACACACACACGCGAGGAGAGACACCCATTCGCGATTGACTTACATAAACAAGCAGGCGAATCAAGCCTCAGCCCAACCCCCAAAAACTGGACCGGATGCACGAGCACTTGGCGTGAGGCGGGCGGCGATCTGGTCTGAGTCGATCTGGTCTCTGATGTCGCGTCTCGCATGGCGGAATCATTCAAGCATCCCCTTCACCGGGTTCTAGCCCCGATCTAGCTCTATTCGGTGCTATCTCGATCGCTCCACTGCACCGCCGCTGCACTGGTCATGCCAAGGCTTTGGGTTACACTTAAAATTAATCGGAGGCCATCGAAAACTATTAGTTAAAGGGTTTTTGCTAATTAGAAAATAATTGCTTGGAACTAAAAGCTTCTGGTAATTTTAAAACCTTAAAATTAAATTAAATTAATTGATAATATTAATTATTATTATTTAATATTTGTCAAGTGTAATCTCAAGCGGAAGCTCAATGGTCTGATTCGCATCGATAGCCGCTTTCCACTTTCCCACGTGCTCCGGTCCACAACAAGTGGTCGAGACACACCCTCATCCCCTGCCATGCCACATCCACCAATTCCATTCCCAATCCCACTTCGCCCCGGCATGTAGCACGCACCAAAGAGGCAGCACAAATACGTATTAAAACGTTAATAATATGCGAGGGCCAACAACTCATGACAGCCTCAACCCGCGAAAGTTGGCGGGTGCGATGAAAAGCCACAGACAGAGCCAGGCCAGGTGAAGGTGCCGGTGCCGGTGACGGTGCCGCTGCCTGTCCAGCGCAAATCTTTCAAGAGTAGTTCCGCTTTTTTGTTGTGTCGCGACACTTCCGCCGGCGGGTGAAGTGGATGGAGTGCGGGAGTCAGAGTCCAAGTCAGAGTCAGAGGTGGAAGGGCCTGGTGTCACCAAGAACTCTGCAGACCGCACCTGAGCTGCAGCAGCTCCTGCCCGGCCACGCAGTGATTTCGGCCCTCTGATTATCTTCATATTGTTTACAATTAAAACAATGACAGCTCTTCGGGGGCCAGGAGGAGGTGGAGGCGTTAAATGTGCGGCACAGACCAAGTTGAGGGGGTTCCCTTCTCCCGACCACCGACTACTGACTTTCGGTAATTACTTTCGGGCCGGGCGGAAGTGTTCACCATTTTGTTTGTTTGTTGTTTCCTCGACTTTATTTCTTACTGCGTATTGGCCAGCAGCGGCACCGTGGCCGTAATAATAATGCACAAAGTTTCTGGCGGGGGGGCTGGGTCCAAAGTTTCGTTCTGCCAGTTGAGCAGACTCAATGTGAGTTGTTCCGGGGAACGGAAGGGAACCGAATTCGGGCATGGGCTTGGGTCTGGTCAGTGGGTGTATTTCTTTGCGCTTCCATAAGCAGCGAATCGTTATTTTTCTATATATTCTCCGGTGGGAGGGAGACAGAGAATTGATTTCGCCGCGCCTCGCATTTGTTGACTTCGCTGAGTCTCTGTGACTAAGTAGGGGAACGGAATAATCTACACTCATTCACTAGAATTTCATTGGCTGCCTCGTCTTCGCGGAGGAGGCTTCTCTTACTGGAAAAAAGCCGAGCTGATCGCTGTGGATTGGAAGAATTTCATTGGCTGTCTTGTCTTCTGGAAGAAACTCCTACTTATGAGTTAAAGAAGGTTCTTCTTCTGGCAAAGAAAAAGTATAGAAAGTCTACCTGACTTGACTCAATCCCTTTCCCTTAATAGGGCAGCAGATACTTACCCCAAAAAGATATCTTTTCATTGGCTTTTCCTTGCTCCCGGAAGAACCTTCTCTCTACATAAAAATCCAAGCCCTGCGACCACACAAACTTTGACCAGGCCGAGGCTGTAATCAATAAATCACTTCAAGGTTTTCTTAATTAAAACTTTTCCCTTGCACCAAACCACAAAAAGACTTCGTTCGTTCGTTGGTTCGTTGCGAACATACTTGTAGAATAAACTTTCTACACAATCTATGGTAAAAAAAGGACAAAAAATTGATTAACTGCCGGGCGACCACAAAAAACAAGTAAAAGTATAAAGAGTACACGAGGACATCCAAGCCGAGCTCCGAACCCTTTCCAATAAGAAAAACTTTCGACTTGAGCAAGAAAAGTGCAAGCCGAAGAAGACACACCAATAAAAGGGGCGGGAGGATTGGAAACTATAGCTGGGAAAAGCGGAAAACTATTAAGCGCTTAAGTCAGCCGGAAAATGAGACAAAATAGTTGGCCAACTAAGCTCGGGCTGAGACCAAAGTTGAGGAATATGCAAGCCATTAATTAAGGGTTGCTCACGGAAGGGTCCTTGGAGCGAGGGGCGCCGAAAAGGACATTCGAAATCGCTTCAGACTAATTGGCAAGCGCGAACGGAACAAGACAAAAGAAAAAGCCAAGCGAAAGCGAAAAAAAAACAAAGATGAAAAGCCTGGAAAATATTTCTTAAGCGACCGCAAAAGGCAAGCGAAGGGAAAAATGTGAAAAATCAAAAGAAGCGCCAACCCCACTTGACATTTCAGCAGGTTAAGCCCCCGGCCCCGAACCCGGACTCGGTAACAGTTTCTTGTGGCACTTCTTGGCCGTAAAATATTTACCCAAAGCAAACAATACAAGCCGAGCTCTGGGCAGGAGGGGGCAACCTTTTGTCACTACCAAATCTCGGCTGGCCATGAAAACTTGACTATTCACATAATTGTGGGCGGCAGTGGTCGGTCCGGGACTCCGAGCCCAAGTCACACTCAAGGCGTTGCCGGCAGACACTTGAAGGCGGCCCCCGCAAAACGAAGACGAATCCACCCTCAATTGGCTCTCAAGGGTCCTGGCAAGACGCCGCCCGGCTTACACTCTCGGCCAATTTACATGGGTTTAAGTTGCAGTTACACTTAAACTTTCATTTACATGCTCGTTACGAGTTGTTGCCGCAAATTAGCCAGGTCCTTTGTTCTGCGAGACGCTCCTGATTAGCCCTAGATGGCTTTCTTATTGGCACTTCCGGGCGAAACTTTGCGGAGCATACTTTCAGGCTGTTCTAGGATTGGGAGTTGGGAGTTGGGAAGGAAGGATGGAGTTGGACAGGGCTATCTTATCGGTCCTTGATAAACCCACCGACTCGACTGTCGCCGGTGTCTCTATCTAATCGATGTGGCGCGCTTTTAGTTAAATTATTGACTCGACCCGTTTGCCCAGGCACTTTTATTTGCTTCAAGTACTATTCGGATATATCGGGCACCATCTATATATGCATATATATCTGTATCTGTATCTGAATGATATCTATAAATGCGAGTGCGGTTTACCCTTAAAGCAAACAATCGAAGCTCTGCCCGGCTCTAGTCCCATGCAAATAGACCGCGAGCATATTTGTTTGCATTTCGGTTGTGGCCCAATCTTATCGGCTGGCGGAAGAGGAAGGGGTTAATCGCAGGAAGAGGGAGGTAGTTGGAACTACTAGCTCGTGGGAGAGACTTTCCCCGAAATGCACTTTAGCCGGCAGTCTAATTTATGTGCGACCTGTTACTTGCCTCCCTCTTCTGCCAGTCGGTTCACGAATTAAACGCTCTGCTTCCGCTCTGAATGGGTCCAATCAGTCCTTGGCCAGCACCAACCCTGGTTCAGGTAACCCACCCTTTTTCCTTCCTTCCTGTCCTTTTCCCAACTCGGTTCCCACCGAAATAGGCGTAGACGGCGGCCCTTCTGCGGAATTTCCCGTTTATTGGTTTCTTTCCGGATATTGTTATGTTCGCCAGCGAACGCCTTTTCCTTCCGCCGCTCGACGCCTCGGAATTACTTGCTCCGAAAAGTGCAAAATGATTGCGGTTTCATGTCCCTCTTCCTCAGGTGTACTCACCCCCAGCCCTTCTCCCTTTATGTCCAGGAGACACGCAAACTCAAATTGTTGCTGACGCCGTTTCACCTGGGAACCCCTTTAGTGTTGATGCCAATTGGTTAATTGTGTTCGTTTCTTGATCGTTTTTATACCTTATACTTTTTCAGTAACTTTCTTTTAATTTAAATTAGGAAACTTTTATTATTATTTAATAAATCCTGAGGTACCAACCCGAACACCTCTTAAACTTCCCTATCTTCTTCTTATATTTTTCTGTAGAAGTAATTTTAACACCCCCTTTCCTTAGTCTGAAATTTAGAACTCAGTAATATCAACAAGGCTTTTCGTCTCTATTCACATTAATTAAAAATGTATTTTAAAATGTAATCTAAATTCTAAAGAGCTTAAGCGATCGTCTTCATTTATTTGTTGGTTGATATTTGTTCAGTCGTGGACAGGTTGGGTTTTAAGGTCAGTTCAAGACGATCACCGCAACTCGCAACATATGTTCATTCAACGGTTATACTAGATTTTAGGCGATTTCATAAAATATACCACCAGACACAAGATCGCTGGTCCGCAATATCACTCAAGGGTCTAAGGGCGGGCCTTGGTCTCTCTTCTTTTTTCTCTTTATATCTATTTGTTGTGGGTCTGGCCGAACACCTGGCTATTTGGTGAGGTTCTTGCGCTGCTCGGTGACGTCCTTCTCATTGAGGTGGATCACCCGGCGGCCAAAGCGGGCCGTCAGCTTGGAGAAGAAGCCCACACGGGAGGCTGGCTTGGTGTCGTCGGCCGACAGTGGCGGTGTCTGGTAGTTGTCGTCCTCTCCCGGTGCTCCGCCCCCGGCGCCGGTTCCCCGCTTGCCATTGCGGCCCTGGCCAAAGTGGAAGGTGGAGCGCACAGCGTTTTGACGGGTAAAGGGCTTGTCGGAGGGTCTTTCGCTTGCGCCCGCTCCCTGAAGGCGATCTAGGAGTCGCCCTCCGATGGCCGGTGACTTGGGCACCATCATCGGTGAGCCGGCGACAGGCTCTGCCTTCTCGTACAGCGTGGTGGGACGTCTGGAGATTCCCTGAGCCGTGCCCGGGGTCTGGGCGCCGCTGTACTGGAAGCGAGTTGGTGTGTTGGTCAGCTTCTGAGTCTGGGCCAGCTGGCGCTGGGCACTCAGCAGAGTGGGCTTCACATCCACGGTGGCGGCACCAGCCGCTCCCCGCTTGGACTGGCTGGTGGGCTCGGGTCGTCCTTGGCCGGTGACCTTGCGGGCGGGCGTGCGGCGGGTGGGCTTGGCCGGCGGACCCGACGGCGGTGTCGAGGTGGGCGTGATGAGGGTGTTGGTCAGGCGAGGCGCAATGGCGCGACTAGTTGGGCCTTGCTGGGCCGGCGGACTGTTGTCCATGGCCAGGGTCACCTGGGCAATGGTCACAGTGGGCGTGGTGATCGAGGGCAGTGGCAGGCCGGTCGGTGGAGTGGCGCTCACGTCGCCCGAGGAGCGATTGTGGCGCTGCGAGGAGCGCGGTTTGGCCACGTCGAGGAGCATGTAGGTGCAGTAGATGTCATCGAAGGCCTGCCCCTTCACCGACTTGAGAACGTCGCGGTGCTTGTGGCCCATGGTCCCCAGCAGGTCGTAGCGGTTGGGGTCCTGCAGGTCCAGCGGCCTTTCCCGGTACACACGCAGGCGGTCGTTCTCGTCGTGGCCCAAATTGATCCACTTGTCCGACATGACGGCCGACAGGGTGGTGCGCTTGGCGGGATTCAGGACCAGGAACTTGCGCATCAGGTTCTCGCAGTCCATGGAGATGTAGTAGGGCACGCGGTACTTGCCGCGCAGGACGCGGTCGCGCAGCTCCTTCAGGGTGCCGCCATCGAAGGGCAGGGAGCCGGAGACCAGGGTGTACAGGACCACGCCCAGCGACCAGGCATCCACCTCCGGGCCGGCGTACTTGCGGCCCATGAATAGCTCGGGCGCGGCGTACGGCGGACTGCCGCAGAAGGTCTCCATGTGAGCGTTGGGATCGAAGGTGTTGCCGAACCCAAAGTCCGCTATCTTGATGTTCAGGTGCTGGTCGAGCAGCAGGTTCTCGGCCTTGAGATCGCGGTGCACCACGAACTTGCTGTGGCAATACTGGATGGCGGACACCAGCTGCCGGAAGATCACCCGGGCGTCGCGCTCCCGCATGCGCCCGTTCTTCACCAGGTGATCAAAGAGCTCGCCCCGGCTGGCGTACTCCATCACCAGGTAGAGCGTGCGCTCCGACTCGATCACCTGGAAGAGGCGGATGATGTTTGGGTGGTTCAGCAGCTTCATGATCTTGACCTCGCGGTACAGCTTCTGGCGGGCGCTGGTGTTCAGCTGCGTCTTGTCGATCACCTTGATGGCCACCTCCCGGCCGGTGGGCACGTGCAGAGCCAGTTTCACCTTGGCAAAGTTGCCCTTGCCCAGCGTCTTGATGATCTTGTACACGCCGTTGCCATTGCCGTTCACATACGACGCGAACTTGAGTTCGGCGGAGCCCCCGTCGGCGACATCCTTGCCGGCGGCTGTAGCGGATGCGGAGGCTGAGGTGCCAGTCGATACGGTGGGGGTGACTGGCTGAGCCACGGCGCCAGTGGTCATGATGGTGCCCGAATGGGGATCCGGATCGTTCTCCTTGTCGGCAGATTTGTATAAGTTACCTGCTGTAATAGTTCCCGGATCTGCTGATAGTTTTTCGACTTCTAGCACTATTTTCGCCGCACTCTCGTCAGTCAGAGCTCCTAAGCAGTTCTCCAGCGACATTATAATGATTTCACATTCGAATCTAGGAATCTGGAGTTTGAACGGTCGGTCGAAGGTTGCTTGATTGGATTATTTTTTGGCAGGATCTCTGAGTGTGTGCCGGGCACGCGTCGTTCGCTGGAAACTCTGGCGCCTCCCCTCAAGGTGGAACGGGACGAGTGGTTCCTCGTCAGTCATCCGTCATCAGTCAGCGGTGCTGCGGTGTTGTTTGCACATCTGCTCGATTTCGACACCCTTCGAGCTTTAAGATAAGACCCGAGCAGTTTCAACCCTCAGCCACCCCGGCTGCCGTGCATGGCTGATAAGCGGCTCCTGTCGTCCTGCTCCTTGCGCCAGGATCACTTTGTCTCGACCCCCGACCGCATGAACTGGAATTCCTTTCAGGAGGCGCTATCACCAACCCCCTGCTTGGCGTGGCACGAGCCCTTTGTGATCCTTCGCTACGATCGTGTGCCTCTGTTCCGTCCTTGTTTGCTAGTTGGTGAGGATATGTCCCAGCTGGTGTTCGGTTTCCTTCGACGTCGCAGCTGCCTTCTGCAGGGAAGAGCGAAGAGAGTATTTGGATGAGAGGTTGCCTTTTCAATTGGGAACTCGTCCGTTAGGGGTCTTAAGGGGAAGCCATTGGGAAATTAATGGGGCGGCATTTGTGATTCTCTAACCCGCAATTAAGGATATAAAGAAGAATCTTGTAAGGCCTTGTTTCTGCAATTTTATGACTAACTAAGACCAAAAATCGTACTTATTTGCTTTAAACGGAGACATCTGCTGTCAAATCAAAAGCCTAAATGAACAATCTGCATAAATTAATCTTTTAAATTTATATATTTTCAAGAATTTAGGTTTTTAGATGTGTAAATTTGACAAAAATGCTTTGGTATTATGGGTATTAACCCATTAAATTGTTAAAAGTCTACTTTAAAAAATTTGTTAAGTGCAGGATTAAAATAAAAAGCCTTGAAAGTTACCTAAAAAGATCCCTTTTTCTAATAGTCAGCCAATGACAACAAAATAAATGCATAATATTATTATTTATAACCTATTATTTTTTATTATTTTTTATTCTATTATTTTTTATTCTATTATTTTTTAACCTATTTTCATTGTGCAATAATATCCTGAACAACGAAAATCACTAAAAATAATCATTGAATTCAACCATTCTATATGTTTTTATTATAATTATTATTTATTATTTTCTCCATTTACCATAAAAATGCTATTAATACATATTGCACAGTATAGAAAAAACAGTTAAAAATGATTTGAAATTATCTAACTAGTTTTGAATAAACATAAACATGATAAATACAGAAAATTATCAATAATTGAATGTGCGTTAAATCTCACTTATTTTTATCACACTTTGCCCCACAGTGCCATAAGTGATTTACTCTCAGCCCGAACCCTCTCGGATATTTTCCCTTGGAACGAATAAAAACTAATCTTTCCCTTTGTGCCAAGTCATTTTCTTTGCTTCTCTTTCTGTTCTTCCCAATTTTTGCATGTCCTGACGATCTCTACCTACATATACACACATACAGTTACCTATAAGGGAACTACCCTAATGGTTTTTACCTACACAGGGATTCGGATTCTGGCAAAACAACTACAAAGGAACGGGTCCTTAATCTGCCTTTTCTTTTCTCCCAACCGTTCGTTCGACCGTTCGTTTCTCTCTTTGCCTGTGCCTGTGCCTTTGCCTTTGGGTTCGTGTAACAATTTCAGGTTTCGCTGCCTGCACTCCTTGTGTGTGTGTGTGTGTGTCCTTGATCCTTGCCTGACTTGTTGTTGTTTTGCTGGCTGTCGTCATCCCTCGTCTTCGCTTCCTTTTTCTGCTCCTTGCCCTTGCATGTGTGTTGTTGTGAAATAATTCAATTGCAGCTGCCACTTTTTGCCTTTGTGTTTATTACTTTTGCCTGCTCTTCTTGCTGGGCCTCTCTTGCCCGTTCCCTTTACCTTCCTTTCTCTATTTATTCTCTCTCTTTTACAATTAAAAACAAAAACAACACCAACAGAGCGTTGTGTGTGGAAATTCGCCACAACAACAAGTACACTTGGCACTTAATTCTGGGAAATTGTGATCTCTTGCTGATCTCTTAGTTGGGTTTTAATCGTTCCCCCCTGCGCCAAGTTCAATGCACCCCACCTAGGGGTCACCCCCCACCGACGCCCCACTTTCCAACGCCCCTGGGCTCTCCTCTCTCTGCGTTTTCCCAAGACAACACATGGAAACATATGCGGGTCTCCCGTCTCGTATTCTCCCCCCTTTGATTCTCTCTCTCCGCTCTAGCCGTGAGATCTCTGCCTCTTCTCTCCTTCTGCTGCTTCTTCTTGTGCTTCTTTTACTTCTTTTTTGCTTTGTCTGCGCCTTTGGCCTGCTTCTTCTATTTTGATTCTGGCTCTCTGGTCGTTCTGGCTCCCTACCCTCCCTTCTCCACCTTCTCCAAACTTCTTGCTTGCTCCGCTGAGTCATCATCGGCGACTTTGGGGACATTCAGGCGCCGTCGCCCCATTGTCCCGCTGGACTTCCTACACACGCCTGGATACACACACACACACACACACTGGCTGACCTTATTTCTTCTTCTGGCAAATTCCCCGCGGAATCGAAGCCATTAAGAAGACGCCCCCTTGAAGACACCACACACCACACACCAACTCTCCCAGGGGATCGCTTATCTAACACAGCTTGCCCAGTTAATTACACACTTTACTCACAATCAAAAATGAATTAGCGTTAATCCAGAATCCAGAAAGCAGAAAAAACAGACCGCGTCCAGTGTATCTGCAGAGCGAGAAAGCGAGAGCGATCTGGCGGATACGTCGTATCTTCGTCTTCGAACTGAACGCACTGAAGCCAATCCCGAAGACAGGTCTTGAAGCGTCTCAGACGAGCTGTTGTGAGAGAGCGCGAGAGCGGAGAGCATCTTTTTCTCCATTTCCTTTTTCTTGCGCTCTTCTTCATGCTCACTCCGCTCTTGCTTACACAAGAAAAAAAACTATGTAAAATACGATTTATTAGTAGAAATGCAAAATAGTTGTACATTGACCATATACAGATTTTATCCCTTATTAGTATTAAATTTTTCAATCCTAAACATTATTTAATTAAGTTGTTCTTACAGTTTCATACTCCTTGTGAAGGATAGTTTTTTTTTTGTTATAATCTGTACTTATCGGGTTACAAATTGTTATATTTAATCATATAACTATTAATGAAAGTCATATTAAACTCATAGTCACATTTCTCAAGAAACAATTTAATCGACTTAAACCAAGACTCGAACCCATGTGCCAGAACGGCCGCCAACCGGACTACGGAAGCAATCCAAACAGGAGAGTATAGAACTCAAATACATACTTGAACAGTCTGTGAAAATTCACGCTTCTACCTCCATTAGCCATGGTTAAGAAACCATAAGTTATGGGTTCAAATCCCATTCTCGGCGCTATTTTTTTTTAACTTTTTATTATTTTTTTAGTAAATATATTTTTTTTTAAATTTTGTTTCGTTTGCTATTTTACAATAACAAAAAATGTATCTAGAAAATAGATGAGAAATATAAAACTAGTTTTATTACTATTTTATAGTAATTCTTCTGGCGAAGATTATAGATTAAAACCAAAACAAAATACAAGCCAAATAATTATATAGTATTTTAATAATTTTTCTTGATTGATTTTACATAGTTTTATTTTGTGTGCATCTTTTCCGCATTTCCTTCTTCTTGCGCTCTTCTTCACGCTCACTCTGCTCTTCCTCCATTGCCTGCTCTTCCTTCGCTCTTAAGATCACTCTTGCCACTCTTTGAACCCATTCGCCGCTGAAGGTCGTTTCCTTGAGCACTTCATGCCGCCTGACGTCACCACCATGAAGGGGAGGGCTTCGTCGTCGTCTTCTTCTTCGGCTCATTGTTGGTTCGTGTGTTTGCGGCGAATTTGCCGCCGAACTTTGCTCGCCTTTGTAGTGGTTCTCGTCTTCGGCTGCCCTCGGCTCTGGTGTGGGTTTTCTTGCGGTGGTGTTCGTACTTCCAGACTGGCTCGCCATTCGCCACCATAGTGTGGGAGCAGCCGATGGCCATGTCTGTCTGCGTTTTATTGCTATATTGGTGTGTGCACCAATAAGAATCGGCCAGTGTCGGGCCCCCCTCTCTCTACGTGCCGTTAGGGAATGATTAAAAAGTCGCCACAACAAATAATAATAATAAAGTGCATTTCTTTGGGCCGGCAACAAATATCTTTCTGGCTTTCATTTCTGGCATCTGCATCTGGCATTAAAAATGAGAAAAAGTCACAATGACAAAGTAGGCGACAAGCGGGGGATAGAGACGTTACGCTGATGATTGTAATAACAGTTTCTGTGATTCCTCCTCGATTCCCGATCCATGCCGGTCCCTCCTTGAAGGCAAAGGCCGTAATTAAAAAGCTTTTGGACATCCTTTAAGCCTCGGCGCAGCAGTGGCAAATGAGCGTTATCCTTTTGGCTTTGAGATTGAAAATGGAAAGTAATGGTCGGCGACAAAAAAAAAATATAAATAAAAGTAATCCAAGTACTCGAAGCAAATAGATACAAAAGTATTTAGCAAAGAATGAAAAATGGGTTTCACTTTGACTTGTAGTTTCCTTTGGGAATTTATGGAATATAACTAAGCTTAATTTCTGGTTTATATTAATATTTATAGTATTTAGGAACTTCCTTGGCTTTCCATTGAGTTACAAAAGTACAAAATAAATTTAAAAAACTTCACTTTCCCTGCAAACAAAAGTCAGAGAAGAAAATAAAATACTTCTCAATGAATTTAACTATTCAAGGGGCTTGTTTTTCGGGGAAAATTGTCAGCTTGAAGTTTATTAGCATACAAACGATCCAAAGAAGCCAAGACAAGTAGGCCAAAGTGCCAGGTTAAGCGGGTAATTCGGCATACAACCGATAAGGCCACTGGCTTCGGAACAAAGTATCTGCCAGATACACGTGGCACGCACACCAGCTGACTCTCCGAAAATAGTTGGAGAAAAATAACACAATTCAGGCCGACAAATCACAGTTGGCCACAAAAGGACACGCGCCACCTGATCGGTATGCAATATCCACAAGGAAATCCACACAGTTTCTTCGGCAATATTTGATCGTGCTGAATGCGGAAAAAACAGATTGCAACTGCAGCTGACTTCGGTTCGAAGGGGACGAAGGATCTGCGGCAGACAAAGCAGCCACAGGATATGCGATACAGCCACTTTTGCACATTGCCCCCGATGAGTTATGGAGATCCAGAGAAGAACAGCATCTTGACAGACAGAATGCGGGTGCATATCGATTTCCTGGTCCTCCTTGGACTCGCCGTGATCTGCATTTTTGCGTCCTTCTTGCCGCATCGGGAAAGGTGCAAAATGCAGGAGGAACGTGCTGCAAATTGTGTGCTCCGACTTAGGGTTTTAATTGGGTTTGCTCTTCTGCCGCCGCTGCCACTGCTGCTGTTGCTCCAGAGTCGATATTCAATAATAAACATAAATCCCGCAGACACAGCTGCCACTCCGCCACTAAATACACAAATTAACCCGTTCCAACAGCGCTGTTTCCTTGGAAAGTGTCAAATGCAACCTCCGATCAAGGACCAAACAATGGCCGGCCAAATGAGGGAAACGGAATGCATACATCTCAGGCGACAATAAAGCAGAAATCACAATTTTCAGCTGTCTGTCGGAAAGACGGGGGAAATTCTGTGATTTTCATCAAGAAAACGCCAGATTTTCTCACAGATTTCCCGGGGCCTACTCGCCAATCATTTGTCGGCCACTTCAGCCCTTTTCGGTTGTCGTGGCAAATCCTTTGCACTTACTTTGCATCGCAGGACATTCATTCATTCATTCATCCCCCGGCTACCCCGCTACCTGCCTTTGTCAAAGAGTTTTCCCTTCGATTCGCCTCGGTTTTGTTATATTTTTGCATAGTTTTTTCGGCTTTGTCCCTCCTTACCGGGAACGGGGAGAGAGCACTGCTTAGGGATAAACAATATTAGCTGACTGAAGGATTTGCATTCCGCACGGCATTGTTTCGACCTCGGCCCGAAGAATTGTCAATAATATTTTGCCCATGCGGCAGTTTTGCCCCCCACTCTCTCTCCCACCAGCTCCTTTCTGGTCCTTGTCCTGTCGGCAATGCGACACTTCTGCCCACATAGGGAATAGATAATGATGGAACTAATCCTCGCCTAGGCCTGGCTCGACTTGGCTTGCCAACGGATTGGCCTAATTGAAAAGCAGCGGCAACAACAGAAACAGGGCCCAGAAGCAGACACTGAATGCATTTCGGCGGCAGTGCAATTCAGAAATCTGAATTCCGCATAATGCAAGTGCATCATCTCATCTGTGGCCGGAGGCTACAGGCAGAGAAAATCGGGTTTAGGTATTTGGGGGTTATTTAGAAATTATTATAAAGAAATAGCAAAAAGCAATAAAATATGTAATTAGAGAGCCAAATAAGGAGTTATTCAGAAAATGTTGATATGGGATTTTATTAACTAAAGTACTCTTGTAAGAAATTGATTAAGAAATATTTAAATAGTGTTCTGAATTTACTTCAATAATATTTGAAGTAAATATAAATATATTTTCAGATAAAACAAAAAGGTAAAGGCTTTAAAAAAAGACTAAACGCCATACCAAGCATATATGTATTTATTACCTCAATGTTTTAAGTAAAATTATATCGTAAGATAATTCTATTTTCTTTGTTTAAATTTATTTCCATAAAAAACAAAGAATGTTCTTTGATATACTTTGTTGAAATATTATTACAATTAAATTTAACCTCCTTGAAAGCCTGAAAACTCTCGCTTATTTATAAAACCTCCTCGTTTTCCCCCTATTTTTTCTCAGTGCCTGTAGGCCCTATTTAGGAGGCGACAGGGGGCAGCTTATTAGCGAAGATTGTCAGTCAGCCGCCTAACAACAACGGCAGCAACAACAGAAATTGATTACCAAATGTGCACGGCTTTCGAGTGGCTTTTGGAGGCACGAACCGGTTGGTGGGTGGCGGGGGATAGGCGGGCTAATAAGCACAAAAATCCACATAGAGCAGCAATTCCTTTTAATTGAAAATCTCTCTCTCTCGGGTGTGTGTGTGAGTCGCTTTCCGTTTCCCCAATTTTCCTCTTTTTTTGTTGTTTCCATTTTTGCAATTTCTTTGCGGCTGCAGTGCGTTTAGTTGGCAGAGAGGAGGGGGCGTGGCTGCAGCTCCAAATGCATTCGATATTGCATTTTTTTTCTCCGGCAACATGCAAGGATAATAAGGACTTTAGCCGGCTTGCGACTTTTTGTGTTTATTTTCCTTGTTGCTGTTTTTTTTTTTGACTGATTGACTTGCCAAGCGTCCGCTTAACCATCGCTGCTGCTGCTTCGTGGCTCACACCATATCCTGGTTACTGGTTCCTGGTTCCTCGCTCCTGACTTCTGGCTCCCGCTTCCCGGCCTCCTGGCAAAGTTGATTGCAGCAAGGACTTGCGTCTATATTGCGGCCCGAAAAATTGCATTGGATGCATTTGCTGGGCAAACAAACTGCCGAAACAAGAGTCATGAAAAAAGTTGAAAGCCTTCCTCTCATCCTCGCCCAGCTCCTTCTCCACCTCCTCCGCGTAAGACTCGCTGCATGTGCAGTGCATATTAGCCGAGTTGTGTCCTGAGTTCTGCGTCCTGCGTCCTGCCTCCTGAGGCCTGATTCCTGTGCCATCCTCGGCCTGTGCATTGTCCTTTTGGTCGAGCGCCTTTCCAGCCCCCCACCGCCCGCGATGTTGGGTTTTTTTCTGCGGCTGCCTTTTGTTTGATTTGCGAAATTGCAATATGCTGGCTGTCTGGCTGAGCTCAACTCAACTCCTCGCTTCGCAGGTCCTTCTGAGACCCCATCCCCCTGGGCCAGCACACACGCAGGATAACTGCAGTTAGACTGCAGTGGCAGTGCAACTGATTCCTGGCAAGAGATTCACATTTTGGGGGCTCGTTTCCATGAGCTAGGGATTGGGCCTCAATTATGTTCTTGAAAAGGCAGATAAATTCGAGTAATTTATTTGAATTGCGCCCTCTGAAGATTTGTATTATTTGTTTTTGTATTTATTTACGGGATATTATTATTCAAAAGTCTTTAATTAAAAATTATAATCCTTAATTAATTGATCCCAAAAGGTTTAAGCTTCCTTCGTAATATATATCTCCCTATTTATTCTGTACTTACAAAACTCATTCTATTGCTTACTTAACATCTATATTTTTGGTATCTCTTTTTAATTGTTTATTTTCTTAAATTAATATCCTTTAAACGAATTGATTCCTTGCAAGATTGCATATTATTAAACATTCACATTTTGCCCTCAACTGCTGGACGAACTGTTCGCTTCTTCAAGTGACAGATTATCCCCATAAATATTTTAATTTGATTCATTTGCAACCACTCGTCGTGGTTCAACCCCCCAAAGCGCTGCAAACCCTGCTCCCCTCCCGATCAGGTTGATGTCCGGTGCCGTTCCCTTTTCCCCCCGAAACCTTTTAATTCGAGTGCGTTTTTCATCATCAACAGGAGCACTCCACTCCACTCCACTCCAGGCCAGGCTGGGGCAGGCCATGGTCTCGTTCGCTCCCCTCCGCGGCCAGATTTCCGTTTAGGTCGCCGTGGCTCTCTGAAAGTCTTGAGGCTACGCCGGAGACCCTTCAGCCGACTGCGCCAGAAATGCACTGGACGTTGGTCACGACGCCGAGCAGAAATCAAACAATCAAACAAAATGAAATCGCCGGTCTGCATCCTCGTCCTCGTCCTTCGCTCGTCTCCCTTGTACTTTTTTTTCTCCCTTTTCGCGAGTTTTTGTTGGCTTTGTTCTGCTGCTGCTTTTGTGCACACGCCCCCTCAAAATCCAGTTTTGCAGTCATCAAGTTTTGGCCTCCACCTCCGGGGATGACCGCTCCTTCCCCGCCGATCCACTTCCGGCTGCCCATGCTTCTTTGGCATGTCTTCGCATCCGTTGCATCCGCTACGGCCGCTGCTGCTCCTGCTGCTCCACTCCGCTGCAGTGGCTGCCAGACGAAGGAGCCACCCTTCGAGCGCCCTCAGCTCCATCCCTATATATTTTATTTTTAATTAATTAATGCGAATGCAAAGTACAATTTCTACAAGGAAAACTTGTTTTGCAACTCGCCGGGCGCAACCCTTTTTGGGGGCGCAGCCTCCACCCCCCCAGGGAAGGGTCGAGCACCCCATGCCACCTGGATGTGGCGCCTCCGAATATGCAACGAAACGAAGCCGTGCGGCAGGCAGGCAGGCAGTGAAGAAATGCAGTTAATTTACTCAGAAGTAGCAGCTGGGAATTGCAGTGGGAAAAGCCGCCTCAAGTGGGCGAAGGGCGGTGGGCGGAGGGTCGGGCTGAAGAAAATTGCTGTTGCTGCTGCTGTTGCTGTAGAAAGTTGCTGCTGCAGTTTCTTTTGTTTTTGTGTGCACGCCGTAATGTATGCAACATAATTTTTGCGCTCTTAGCTGCCGCTGGATGAATTTTTGTTAGTACTCAGAAGGGAAAAGCTGGCAAATGCTGGGGTGAGCAGGGTTACACCGAGATAAAATACATTACAATAATAATAAAACCAAAAAAAAATCCCTTAAGATTGGAAATCAATTAATAAAGTGTCTAAAAGTATGCTTTAAATGAGCTTGTAACAATTTGTAGCATTCTTTTGGGCACAATTTTTATAGATTCCAAATCTCTATACACTTCTTAAGAGATTTTTAGAAACTTATCCCTAGTTAATAGTTTTTTTCCGTGCAGAAAAGGCGAGGAGTTGCCTAGTTGGATATGCAGTCACCTCCTTTCAGGCATAACTGAGATGTGTGTGTGTGTGCGTGCGTATCTGTGTGAGTATTTCTGAGGTAGTTGCCGCAGTTGAAAAACTTTGCACTGCAAGGTGAAGAGGGTAGGGAGGAGACCTGGGCAAAACCCTTACAGCTCTCATGCTGTAGGCCTCCTCCTCGGTGAGTTTTCCTCATATTTTTTTTGTCTCTTTTTTTTTTTTTGGGCGCTGGAAAAATGTGGCAAAAGTTATTTCTTCACGGGTTTTGCCGGGGCTCTTAATGAAATATCTGCATGGATGCGAGTGGGCGCGCAGTCGGCAGCAAAGTGGTCTCCACGGGTTACTTAATAGGCAACCGCGCCAGCCTCACATGTGGGGGCCGGGCAATAGACTCCATCACCCACTCCATGCCATGGGGGCCTTAAAGCCGAATCAACGGCGGGGGAAATCGGGCTGAAAGACGACAGTTCAGCGACACGCTCCAAGGCTGGAAAGGAGTGGAGCGGGCACGTCTTTCAATCTCCGTGCTATCTGACTTTTCCACCGACTTTCACGTCCCCAAACCCCTATGCAAATAGACGGCCCTCCACCTTGAGCAAAGTAGGATAAAAAGAAAATGCTGCACAGGCCCCGAGCGAGTGAAGGGAGTGAAGGGGCAAAAGGCCGAGGACCGAGGAGCGAGGACCGGTGCCGCTGCAGACACATTTTAATGATGCATGCAACAGTAAACTGCAATCAGATATGCGCACATCGTTAGTCTTCAGCATCAGCCGCCGTTTGTTGATTATCTTAGAATGGAGAGCACCGAGCAAGAAAGATAACCCATCCGCCCCGTAGCCGCCGTGCACTCTCCACTTTCCGCATTGCATGGAAATTTATTTGCCGAGCAAATAACTGCAGTCAGCCCAACCCAGCCCGGCTCAGCTTGGCAAGGATTCTTGGCCCCACTTCATCCCTAAGGAAGCGGAGCCGAAGCCGAAGGATGCAGCAACAGCAGCAGCAGAGGAAACCCCTAACGGAGGCACTTTTTTATGCAACTTCTTCAGCTCGAGTGGTTTCCCAAGTTGACGTTTCAAATGTCAATTGTGTGCTTAACTGCATTCTTTTGACGTCTCCGTCGCTGGCTTTCCTTATTCGCCGCAGTGTGTGTGTGTGCCTGAGTAGGGCAACCCGTCTCGGATCCAGACTCGGTCCCAGTTCCCGTTACCATTCCCATTCCCACTCCCGTGTCTTTGTCTAATTTTGGTTTCTTTTTGTTGCAAATTGCGGCCTGAACGGGAACGGGCTGACTCCGAGGGACGTAAAGGTGAGCCAGGCAGGAGGTGGCTCCTGGAGATCGTTTACGCTGCTAGTTGGCAGCTGCCAGGCACTTGCAGGGCAGTGAGGCAAAAGCACAAATGATCGAGGATTTATTACCCTTTTCAGAAAAATTATAGAGGGATTTTTAATGGGATTATTAATTTTATTCTAAATATATTGGGTAGGTATTTCTTCGAATATTTTCCTTGTAAGTTATAAATTGTATTGTAAACTAAGAAGAAACTTCAAGAATAATTAACAATTAAATGCTTAAGGAAAATATCAAAGTATCCCTGTGTTTTCCCAAAACCCTATATACCCCTCTTTGCCCACCTGGGCACTGGGCACTCGTAATTTCTTTTCTTTGGCTTTCCACTTTGTTCGAGCCACGTTGCAGCGACTTTTGCCAAGTCGCTGGGAAAATATGCCGCATTCACACACACACTCTGGGGCACACACACACACTCCCGTCCCGGAGGAACGGTGGCACGGAGTCAGCGAGTCAGACTGCAATCTTGCCTTCAATTAAGTTTTGACAAGTGCATTGCACACAGGAGCGAGGAGAAAGGAGCCAGGAGCCAGGAGCAAGGAAGCGAGGAGCCCCAAACGGACTGAGACAAGCAGAAGAAGTTGCAGGAGCCAGAGCAGGAGCAGCAGCTTCCACAAAGCGCATATAAATATGAATGAAGGCAGGCAAGGAAAGGATGCCGGACTCCTTGCCAGAGAACTGGCCAAAAAAAAAAGAGAAGAGTAAAAATGAACGAGCACTGAAACCGGCCAAAGAGCCCGGAGTGAAGAACTGGAGAAGGAAACGCAAATAAATGAATTGCACTTTTCCTTTGCTCGAATTTTCTTCTGGCGCCCACGTTTCAATGGGCCCGGCCGCGCGCGCCTCAATGGCCGTGGAAAAACTTTGCATATTGTGTTTATTCTATGCCCGGAGAGATAAAGAGCTGCGAACTACCAGCCAGGTGGAAGACGGAGACGGAGCAGGGGCTACCTTTAATTAAGCGGGTCCAAGTCGCAGTCCATTGCCATTATGCTTAGATAATGGCAAGGCCGCGCTGAAAGGAGGCCGAGATATGAAATGCAAATTATGCGGCGAATTGTGTGCTCATTAATTAAAATTGAACCAAGCTAAAGGCAAAGACCTCAGCCTGAGACTGGCGCTCAAAGTGCCAGCAGCATCATTAGAGGCCTGGCCTGGACCGGAATCGGAATCGGACTCCAAGCTCTCCTCACTGTCCACGCCACACTGCACTTTGAGGTGAACACTCCAAAGTTTTTCATCCGCCACTTGGGCGGCGAGCCCGCAAAATATTTTATACATATATTACATCGGGCTGAGTCAAAATGCAAATCTTGCAGATTTTTAATTTCTTTTCAACGAAAATTTCATTTTCTGTTTGCATTTCTTGTTGTTCGCTTAGGACGACTTTGGCAGGACGGACCAACCCTTTGCTGATGGCTCACTCCTTCCCCCGGGCTGAGTGCTGCTTTCAAGCTTTATTATTATGTATTATAGATTCATATTATGCACTTTTTAATTTTTTTCTTTTCTCTCTTTTTTTTGTCTGGCATCTCAGGGCTTGAGACTCTCTAGACCGACAGCCCAAAATGAAATGCGTTTTGCTTCGCCAGGAGATTGGGTGGAAGGGGTTGAGATGTTAACGAATTGGGTAGACTCTTTCAGGAATTAACTATTACAGAGCTTAACTCAACGTTTCTTTATTAAAAAAATAACCCTTTATCTAAAAAGATATTTATTTTACATAGCACTCTTTGAGTTATTAAATCATGCTTTCATAAATGGTATTTAAATGGTATTTACCCTTAAATAAAAAGGGTATCCAATAAAAGGCTTCAAAACCGAGTTATTCCGCTGCAGTCAGGACTCAAATGTCCTTGGCAGAACCACCCTTCTGGGCCACGCCACCCACTGGTGTGGGTTGTCTTCTGGTTGCATTGCCACAAGTTGCTGCTCGAGATGCCATCCCTTGGAGCCGCCTCCTTCTTATGCTTGTGCAATAATGCCTTTCAAGACTTTTTGCCCGCTTTTCTTGGCAACATTTTTGGGGTTGCATCTGCGAGATACATTCGCGTAATGAATTCGGCCCGAGGGTGGCGACAATGAACTTGCGAGCCTGCATTCGCTGCCTTATCCTTGCCCAGCCCCGAAAATGTTAGGGCGTTGACATGTCGCAGGGGAAAGCATATTCCGAAAATTACTTGCAAGGAGCGAAAGGAAACTTCACGGTTTGCTTGCCAGGACCTCGAAGGGGGAGGAAAGCCGGCCAGGCCAGCTGGGAACCAAACCTGCCGAATCATGTAAAGCTATTCCTGAAGCCTTGAAGCAGAACCAAATACTGGCTGGCTAAGGAAACCATTTCCATTTGCATGCCGCTTGCAGAACACAGATCGCAGATCGCTGAGGAAAAGGCGAGGGTGCGCTTTTCACACGGTCCCTTAGAGGGTCGGCAATAATTTTTAATAATTTCCTTTTTTAAATAGTTTTTCCTCCTTCCTTGGCGGGAACAAATTCCCACCGCAGCAGCGCCCAATTGAAGTGTTAGATTCAAAGATACAATTGCCAGCAAGTGGCTGTAGAACGGCACTACAGATACGCACAAGATAACTTGATTGCACTAATTTGAGTACAGCGGCAGCAGTAGTTCCCATGCCGGACTAGTTTCATAGTTCCGCATTCGACAAACTGCCGGTTCCTCCTTGGTCTGCAGATGGACCGACCGAACTCGAGGTCTCAACTGGTCTGCTGGGGGTTGCTTCAATCAACTTCTGACAAGAAGTGTTAAATCTGCACTCGCTGCAATTGCAGCTGGTGGCTGGAGGCTGGAGGCCGCTTTATTAGAATATCCGGCAGCTTAGCAGACACGCTGTCTGTCTGCATTATCTGCCCTGGTCCACATTGTCATAATTCATAAATCAACTAATTCTGGAGTCGTTGTCGCCGCAGCAGTTTTTACTAGAAACAAATACAAATAGCTCCCTCCGAAATCTGGACTCAAAAAGTTCTCAGGCCTCGAACTGAGACAATTAAAGGGTTTCGAGTTGCCTTAATGAACCGCAGCCCAGACAAAGGGTCAAGTCAAGTAAAAAGACAAGACCTTCGGTGGAACAAAGGCCCAGAAGGTCCAAACCAAAAGCAAACAAAGCTGGCCAGAAGACGGGAAAACGTCACGGCGGTTGCCTGCACTTCCTGGGTCCAGCAGAAGGAGCAAAAGACGGTCGGTGGGTTTCAATTACCAAACGAAGATGCACCTCCGCTGGGCCCCAAGATGCCTCGCCGGTGACTGACCTTCCCTAATTGAGCGTGAAGCGCTGCAATGCGTTGACACCTTATGACAGGGACATGTACATGGCCTGGACTTCGACAGCGACATCCGAATCGACAACCCATCGACATCGACATCGACATCGAAGTGGAAATGGATATGGACAACCCCCTAAGATAGCCGGACAACACTAATGAACATTAATGCTCTCGTATTGTGTAATGTCGCGGACTTTAATGTAAAGTGCAATGAAGCAATGCCAGCAGTGGAACCATCGGGGGTAGTGCATCCACCGGATGCGCTCATTAAGTGCTGCAGCCTTTGACTTGCGGACCCGAAAGAACTGCCTCGGCTCAGCCCTGAGTTATGAGGCCAGCTGACGAGCTGTCAGGGAGGAGGTGCCTCATCAGCCGTCGAGGAGGTGCCTCAGGCTGGGGTTACTGGTCGGTCGTTAAGTCTGATTCACGACTCGGCTTGGAAATCAGCGGGCAGCGGACAGCACGTGCTCCCCCCCTTTTAAACCGAACAGAGGAGGCCACTCAACCGGCTATGGGGAGTTCCTTGTGCCGATTTTCATAATGCAAAACCATTTTCCACAAATTTAATTTCATTAATGCCACAGCAGCAGCGTCGTTAGCTCGTCCTTGGCGCTCCTCTGGCTCTAGGCTCTTGAGAGTTCTTCAAATGTCAAGCGGAGGCAGGCCAGGATTCTCCAGCAACTAAATTATCATAATGAATCCGACTCAGCTCGCCCGCAACTACTTGAGTTTTCTGTTTGCCCGACTCGGTCCGAGGGTTCCTAACGTTTTTTTAATTGAAACTGTCACTTGTCGAGGAGACAGGAGCCAGGGGTCCTAGCAAGGATGAGCCTCGGACTGCTGTCATTGATTTTCTGCAAGAACGCTGACTCCCGCCCTCAAGTACTATAGTTTTCATTGCAATTACGGAGAAATTAAATGGACGCCCTGGCAAATCGCTGCGAAAGTGTTCCAAGAATTTCATCTCCGATGCATAAATCAACAATTGTATGGCACGACCATTGTTTGATCAAGAAAATCCTTTTCATTTAATCCAAACACGACGGACAAAGGATGGCGAAAGGAGGAGCCCCCAGACCGAACAATGAACCGAATTGAGTTTTATGCTTTACAAGATTTTATTGCGACTTTTCGACTCGACGCTCCAGCTCCCAGCTCCCACAGCTCGGGTTCGTTATGAAAACGAATCGCAGCACTGGCCTTTATTAGCAGCAAATTTCATTATTCAAGTCAATTTGCCTCGGAGATGCCTCGAAAAACTTGCCCGATAGTTGCCAGGGCCGTACGTCTGCCTTTGCCCGGGTTCAATTGAATTAAATACAATCAATTTGTTGATACGCAGATGAATTTAAACAAATTTAGCCCCGAGTGCGAGGCACTGGATGACTCAGCAAGAGCGGAGCTCGGGGTCCCACGTTAGTCACTACACCCAAGTGCCCTCCCAGGCTCTGGACATGCAATCAGAGTTACCTACGTTACCCTTCCTCCCCCCGTATGGATATGCAAAGATGGGGGCCCCGTCTAGGTACAACCTTTAATTATCTTGAGGCATGACATGGAGTCATTTCTCGGCACCGGATACTACATGTATCCTATTAAGGGCCGCGCTCACGCTGAAACTGAAATTGAAACTTCAAATATTTGTATGCCGCAGCTCAAGGACTCACAGGACTCGCAGGACTCTGCCATGTGTGGGTAATTTCCTTAATAACCGCCAGCCTATCGCATTAACATATCTCGCATTTGTCATAAAAATAAGTCAACCACCGGCACCACCCACCGGTGCCGGCGACAAAATGTCCCAGCTGGTCTCCGCGGAGGAGGCGTTTTGTCAAGGAACTGGGCCCATCCCCACAGGAAGGAAGTGTTTATGCCTGCTCATGTGCGTCTCGTAATGACCCCCGCTAAATGGACACATTACGCGCCGGACACACGAAAAATTGAATTATTCAAGCAACTTTGGAGGCGTCGCATTTGGGGCCAAGCGGAGCATTGCGTGCCAAGGCTTCGAGGTCCCACACCCACTCCGAGTTGGGCCAAGAAATACGTTACAAAAGCCCAGGAAAGGTGGAAAAACTGCCTTGCTAGTTCCACTCAGTGACTTTGACTCTCCTTTTACGCTCTGTGCTCGCACAGCACACGCCAGACCCCAGGACACCCCGAAACCCAGGCGAATGTAACGGCCGACGATCGGCGACAGTTGGTTTCCCAGAGCGTCTTCAAGACGTTCCGAGGGGGTGACTTATTCGGGGAAGACGACATCTGCCAGCTGCACGGGCCTACCTCTGATTGCGACGTTAATAATGCAGCGAAAGAGGGTTACTGCCACGCACCAAGGCGGATGTAGGGGGAAATCACTGGGACTAGGACTTGAAGGGGCACACTGAGACTGCTTGCTGGGACTGTACTTCTTACGAGCTACGATCTATGAATATTAGAGGGTTTCTTTAGAAGAAATTTGACTTTTAGGGTCTTATAAAAAGTATAAATATACGCTAAAGCCAAGAGCACTTGTAACTAAAAGCCGGATAAGCAATTCTTGAGAAGCTTGAGTAAGAACTTGCACTTGAACGGCCACACTGAGACTTTGACTGCTTGCACTGCTTGTGCCAACTGTACTTGTAGCAACTGTACTTATAGCACAATCCAAATTAGTTGGAAGCGAGTGCAAAAAGCACTTACGACTAAGAGCCGGAGGAGCGATTCGTGAGCGGGGGCGGGCCTGAGGGAGGCAAGTATCATTTGGCTAACGCTTGAAATTGGCTTCGTGCCGCTTATCGCGATCAATAAATAATATACGAGCAGTGCTAGACGGCGGCGGTGGAGCAGGCGGCGGAAGATATATACACGAACGACATCGGGGCAGAAAACAAAAAGTATCTGGCAGATACATTTGAGTAATTTGCGTCGTTAGTGCCGGAAAGAGAGGCAAAAAAAAAATAATAATAATAAAAGAAAGTACGCTTGATTACAATGAAAATGTTTTTAATGCCAGCCCCGCTCCGGCTCCAGCTCCCCCTTTGACCAGAGACAGAGAAAGATATCTGCATAGATAGGCGAAGCCAAAGGACACACGTTAGGCATGCATTTTCCCTGCTTTTCCTTTTTTATTTCGATATCAAAAGCGCGATAAGCACCAGACACGAAGGTGGGGGGGCGGGAGTGCAGGTGCAGGACCAAGGAAGGAGGAGGAAGGACCAGGCAAAAGCCTCAAAGTCGAGCGCGACGAGCGACCACTGTCCAAACAAAAGTCGGGAAAAGCGAGCGGTGGGAGCCGACTTGGCCACATATGGCCATTTTCTGGCTGCCGTTGCGTGCCTGGCCCCGTATCCGTATCCGTATCTGTATCTCGCCGAGCACAGATACACACTACATGTGTAGTTGCCAGTGTGTGCCAGTGTGTGTGCCGCCGATGTGTGCTATCTAATCAAGCGCTGAAAGACAATAAAAGCCAACAACGCAGCCACGACAAACAGCGGCCACAAAATGTGCTTATGTCTGAAAACAACAGCAGGACAAGAATAACGAGTTGAGTTCGGACTGAAAGGATACCCCGGACTGTGTGGGGACAGCACGATAAGGTCTAGAACTCTACAGGGAAGTCGCCATAAAATTGGAAAATAAATTAAACATATTACGGGGAAGACAGATATTAATTTAAATTAGTTTAAATTAGGTAAATTAGGTAGTTTGATGTTCTTAAGATTTTGTATATTAATTAATATTTTAACATAGCTGTAGAGGCCTAAAAATAACACAGGTTCATTAAATAATTGAAAAACATACTATTTATGTCTGTTCCCCTCTTTTATTCTTTATTAATTTCTTATAATTTCTTATCATAAACCAAATTACCCATAAGAAATTATTTAAAGTTTTATATTTCTGAATTTTGTCCTCTAATTACTCCCCTGGCATCCCCTTCCCTAAGCAACCCTTTTCGAAAAAAATCACAGAGCCTCCCCAGAGGCAACCTACTTCTGCCTGGCTAAGTGCAGCGGGAAAACCTTGCCGGGCTCCACTCGAAAGTATCGCACGGATGTCGTATCTATAACCCGCCATATGGCGAGCAAACGCCCCGATATCTGTGAGAGTATTTCCATGTTCGAGTATCTGTATCTTATCTGCCAGTCGAGGGCTTAGCCAAGGAGCGTGCACCTCCAGCTCCAGCGCCAGCTCCTCCTCCAAAAAGTAGCCATAACAATAACTGAGGCTGGGTCCTGAGTCTGAGTCTGAGTCTGACATCATAATAATTCGAGTTTACTGCATTGCAAGCCCGCCGCCAGCGGCATTTGCCTTTTGGCAAGTTCCGTGCAAACTTTTCGCATTAAATCCTTGGTTGAGACAGCCGCTGCTGCTGGAGAAGGACATTTTCTTTTAGCACAATTCGCTTCACAAAGTTGCCACTGCTGCTGCTGCCGCTGCCAATTCTCGTGGAAACGACTTTCTGCCAGCAAAACTTTGCGGCAACATAATTTTAATGTGTTTGTGGCAGGATTAGTGAGGACTCGACTGCAACTGCATTGGATTCGAATGGATGCCAAAACAAGTTGAAAGGTGTTTCTGAACTTTATCAATATAGCTGTCGACTTCGACTTCCGGCACACCACCCGTTAGGCAAATAGCAGCGGGATCAGGTATAAATCGCTTCCCGACGCGATGAATGTCAACTGCCACCACCGAGCACGCCCCTTGGTTCCGTCTGCCTGGCTTCGCTTCTTTGCCTTCCGATGCCTGCTGCCTTCTGCCTCCTGCTCTTCCTCCGCCTCCTCATCCTCCTCCTCCTCTTCCTCGTCCAGCGATCGCCAGCTTGTGAGCACGCGCATTGAGGCATAGACAGCGAGTCCAGGTGTGCTTCGATCATCGCTCTCCGCTCGTGCCATAAGCATAACTCGTACACTTTAGAAAATGTTGGGGAGTTTTGGAAGAAGAAAAAACTCAAACTCGAATAATTAATTACCTAATTAACTAATTAATTATAAATAAATTAATTACCTATATATTTTCCCCCTTAAATATTAAGCAATACTTATCTATCTCTACATTGCTTAATGATTTATTTTATATTTAAAAGACCGCATCCCTTTAATATTGTATTTATTACCTTTACCTTTTTGATGTACCCTACCTTTTGATGTAATAATTTTTACCTAAAAATAATTTATTTTAGATTTAATGGTAGCAAGTTTTCCTTATTTTTTCCGAGTGCACACAACACTCCCTGCTCTGCTGGCAATCATTTGAGATCATCAGCTGTTGGCTCCGGCAATTGCTTCCTTCCGCATCCGACTTTCATATAGGGGCTGCAGATTCTGTGAGGGTTTTGCACAGCCTTCGTGATTTTCCATTTTCCCAATCCCAATCCAATTCAAGCGAATCTCAGCCCAACAGATTGCTATTTAATGTCGGGAAAATGGATCTTTGAAGCGGAATCATAATGCCTAATTGCCACTCGTTCGCTTTTTGGGACACTTTTTGTTTTTAACGGATTTTAAAGTCACTTGACCGTGTCACAGTGTCCACTTCCCCCCGACCCTCTGCCGCCGGCAGACCCTTTATGAGCCCAGCCAAAGCATATTTTAATGATGACACCCGACCACCACGAGGAGGAGGAGAGAGGGACACATGGCCGTGCCACACTTCGCTCGCTTGTGCGGCGGCGACGAGCACATTACCGTGTGCCGCGATCTGTGAAGGCACATTCCAAAGCACACTTTGAGATACAACTCCCCCGCCCCTGCTCATCCCTGCTCCCCTCCCTCCCTCGTTGCCAGAGCGCATGCAAAGTACGCGTACAGCGTTTTCCATCAAAAAATTACAAAAATGTGCTAAGGTCGTAATTATCTGCGCTGCTGCTGTCGTTCGTAGGTGGAAGTTCGCCTCAGCTGGCAACTTTCTTTGCTCCTAGTTTTCCTTGCCAGCGCCATATGTTCCTGCTCCTCGAGGGGTTGAAGTTGAAAGGAAAACGGACTCTATTGATAACGCTCCTAGACCAAACCCACGTCTCCGAGGTGCATTGAACTTAAGAATGCCAACTGTCTATCGTAGAGTTAGATACAAAAGTGTCTGAAGAAAGCGTTACTCAAAGAAAGGTTGTACACTTAACAAGGCAATTAAGTAGTTTTCTTGGGTTTTAAATATACGGTCACGTGGGCTCTGTCTTTCTCTGCATATACAATATGTTATGACAGAGAAAAGAGCCTAGAATTTGGGGTTAGTCTATCTTAATGGTTTAAGATAACTATTGAGGGGTGTTTTGTTTAAGTTTACATATTTTTATAAATCTTTCTTAAGTAATTAATTGCTTCAGAAATCTTCTACTAAAAGACAGATACTTTTGGATGTCAGAGATAAATTAATTTGTATTATTTTCAAAAGGAAACGCCTCTAAAAATATACTAAGAACAAATATTCCAACTACTTCCCTAAAGAAAATTATGGCTTACTTTAGGCAAAGGTTTATTAATTGATTTATTTAAAATAACCCTTTAAAAAAGCTAAAAATATGAATAGAACCTTATACATATTTTGATAAGCAAATTATGGAAGATATTTATTAATATATTAACATTTCTAAAATGCAGGATATAAATTTAATCTCTTTTATTAATATAATAATAAATTACTATCAAGTTACTAAACTTCCCCCTTCCTCTCTCTCTCTCTATTTTACAGGAGGATCTATGATGGACGACAGAGAAAAATAACGCTTTGTTTGTGGTAAATTTTTTGACAATTTTCAATATCTCGGATCTGCTGTGCATAGGAATTCCATCCCATTCGCCCCTGCGCCCTAAACCAAGCCCGACTTAATGGGTCTCGCGTAGGTCCTCCTGTTTTTGGCCCTCTGCATAGGGGTGGCTCTTTCCTCACCCTCTTGGCCGTCGTCGGTTCTTGTCGGTTCTCTGAATTATCCTTGCAAGCTGCAAGCCTTCGGAGGTACAGTCGCCGACAAAAGGATCGAAGAACGGCGAGGGGTGGCTTCTATTGACATTGACTCGGGGCTGCATTCCATTGCACTCGCAATTGAAGTTAAAGTCGAATGAAAACGGGGAGGATTCGGGTTTGTGAAAGGTTCTTGGGACTCTGCTAATGGGACAAGATCGGGGGAATAGTTAAATAAATTATATATAGAAGAATTTGAGAAATATTTGAGGCTTTCATTAAGTTTAAAATTTGTTAAGGAAACGTATCCTTTGAAGACAAATTAAAGCTGTGAAAAGATATTTTGGTGTGTAATAATATTTTGGGTGTAGCAAGGCATCCTTATTATTTACAAACTATTTGAAATTCCAGAAAAATTATATTTATTCCAAAGAAGAAATAAATTATATATAGAAGAATTTCTGATATATTTGAGGCTTTAATTAAGTTTACAATTTCTTAAGACAAAGTATCCTTTGAAGACAAACTAAATCTGTAAAAAGACATAATATTTCGGATGTTACCAGGCTTTCTCCTTAGTTACAAACTATTTAAAATTCCAGAAAAATTATATTTATTCCCAAGAACTCCAGATCAGAGTCTCACTTAATCAAAGGGGAGGATTCTGGTCCCTAGACCGTTGTTCTTGGGCACAGCACATGGCCCCCGATAGCTCAAAGATACACGACGACGTGATCGATGGCGATGAGTGTGTGCTTGATGCTTTGACGCATTTGGCGGGTTCCAAAGTTCCCTTATTGATTATTTCGAGTGCTTACGCATTCGGCCCATGGCCATATGCAAAGTATCTATGTATCTGCGGCGCTGTATGGGCCTGTGTATCTGTGTATCTGTAACAGAGGAAAGTAAGTCAAACTTGTTTATCAGCGAAAACGAAGCGAAGTGACTTATCTTTATTTGAGCCCGCCCCCTTGCCACACTCACACACACTCGCACACACACACTTTCGAGTGGAGAAATTAGATAAAGCCCCGTCTGGGGTGGGTGTCCGTCCGGCGGCTTGTGCTGAATTAAGGACGAGACCACCGCCTAGAGAGAAGCCACCCCTGCACCGCCCCCCAAAACCAAGCACCAATCGAGTGGTGGACCCAAACCAGAGGCTTTTGGCCAGCAGCCACTTTCACTTTTCGCTTATTCACCCTTTCCCATTTCTCCGAGCATCCAGCAGATACTTAACCCACGCCTCCTACCGTTAATTTTACAGAAAGACTTTTTGAGCGCAAGCAAGGATTATTCAAAACGAAATCCAAACCGAAAACCAAACTAAAACCAACTAAAACCCAAAAACGACAAAACAAAAAAATTTACCAAAAAGGATAAAACGAAAAAACCCGAAAACGAAAAACTCAAAACTCAAAACGACGAAAGAAAACGAAGAAATCTCGAAAACCAACATTTCGCAAGAAGAAAAGCTGGGAAGAAGCAGAGCTGGCGGAGGAGATTGCAGGACGAAGAACACAAATAAAAGCTAAATAAAATTAAATGCAAAGGACATTCGCATGTGTGTGGTGGTGGAACGAAAATTCAAAACAAAATTCACAATTAGAAAACGCAGAAAAAAACGTAGAAAACGCAGACGCAAAATCGGCGACAGACTGTCAGCAGCAGCGAAGCAGGCCAGAAGGAGCCATTATTTCGACCAGAAAGTTGAGCGACAGCAAAATTTCAACGTTTGGCGCTACAGCAACAACTCTAGCAACAACTCTAGCAACGGCAACGGGCAAGGACAGGCAGCCAGAAAAGGATAGGTTTTGAACTACTAAGCAGCAGGCAGCAGCAGGCAGCAGCACACAGCGATAGGACTCGGATAAGGACATACTTGGGCTTGCAAGAGCCGCCAGCCAGGACTTAAACTTGAAATTGAAATTGAAATCACGCATACGCCGCGGCGAAAACTCTCTCTTGTCTTTGCGGCGAAAGGGGAAGAACGCCAGAAGCAGGGAGAAGCCGAAGCCAACCAATCCGCAGAAGAGAAAAGAAAAGCGGGGAACAGCAAGGCAAGGCGAGGAGAGAGCTGCTGCTGCTGGTGGGCATCATCTTATGATGTCATCAGAGGAGTACGACGCGGACTGTTTTGGTTTGTACAGCGATGAGAGCAACGTGCTGCTGAAGGCAACGGCGGAGCCAGCGGAGACAGCGGTTAAGCAACAACTACAACCACCGCTACCAAGCAGCAACGGACACACGTCACCCATACTAGTACAGACCAACGGCGAAGGCAGCGCGGCGAATTGCGGCGAGAGCGCCATCACCAATACTGACACAAGCACGGACCTCGAAGAGAAAGAGCGAGAGCGAGAGCGCGCGCAGAAGAGGCAGCAGCAGCAGAAGGAAAAGGAGAAAGCGGACAGCGACGGCGGCGAATCTGACGATTCCGACGACGACGTCGTGGTCGTGCTCGAAGGCTGCGAAGCCAGCAGCAGCAGCAGCAGCGCCAGCAGCAAGGCGACAGCAGCGGCTGCTTCGACTACGACGACGGCAACGGCAACGGCGAACAACAACTGTAATCGCAGTGGCGGCAGCGGCAGCGGCAGCAGTCGCAGTCATCGCAGCGCCCGCAGTAGTCGGCAAATCAGTCAGTCAACGGCCGTCGGCAAGATAACAACGTGCGCTGCCAAAAAGCCAGTAACAGTGACTGCAGTCAAGAGCGCAACGAGTAACGTAAGCTCGAGCAATAACGGTACCGCGACCAGTAGTAGTAGCAAAGTGAATCGTCGTTCGCGTCCGCGATCCTTGAGCAAAGACAACAACCATAATAGCAACAACAGCAACAGCAATAACAACAATACAAGCAGCAGCGGCCACAACAACGCCGCTGGCTTCATGAGTAGCGCTGCCGCGGCTGCTGCGGGTGCCGCTGGTGGAGGAGCCCTGTTCCAACCACAATCGGCCAGCTCGGCCCCATCCGCGCCAGCCATAGCCACGGCAGCTTCAGGCACAGCCGCCCAGCTTAGCCACTCGCCCACGAGCAGCTCGCCGGTATCGGTTTCGGGGGCCAGTTCCGCCTCGTCCTTGCTGACGGCCGCCTTCGGCAACCTGTTCGGCGGCTCCTCGGCCAAGATGCTGAACGAGCTGTTCGGCCGACAGATGAAGCAGGCCCAGGACGCCACCAGTGGCCTGCCCCAGAGTTTAGACAACGCCATGCTGGCCGCCGCCATGGAGACGGCCACCAGTGCCGAGCTCCTTATCGGCAGCCTCAACTCCACGTCCAAGTTGCTCCAGCAACAGCAGCAGCAGCAGCAGCAGCACAACAATAACAGCAGCAGCAGCATTGCTCCGGCGAGCAGTGCCCCGCTGAGCAATGGCACCAATGCCTCGATCTCGCCAGGATCGGCCCACAGCTCCAGTCACTCCTCGCCCAAGGGCAGTCGCCGGGTGTCGGCGTGCAGTGATCGCTCGATGGAGGCAGCTGCCGCCGATGTGGCCGGAGGATCGCCACCGAGAGCGGCTTCTGTGAGCTCCCTGAATGGCGGGGCCAGCAGCGGAGAGCGGGATCAGCAACAGCTCCAGCATGACCTGGTGGCGCATCACATGCTACGCAACATCCTGCAGGGCAAGAAGGAGCTGATGCAGCTCGACCAGGAGCTGCGGACGGCCATGCAGCAGCAGCAGCAGCAGCAACAGCAGCAGCTCCAGGACAAGGAGCAGCTCCACTCCAAGCTCAACAACAACAATAATAACAACAACAATATAGTGGCTGCCACCAACAACAATAATAACAACAACAACATGGAGAGCATCAGCCTCATCGAGGACTCGGACATGGCGGAGATCAAGATCAAGAGTGAGCCCCAGACGGCGCCAGTGCCGCAGCAATCGCCACATGGCAGCAGCCACAGCAGCCGGAGCGGCAGTGGCACTGGGAGCCACAGCAGCCTGGCCAGCGATGGGAGCCTGCGACGCAAGTCCTCCGACTCCCTGGACAGCCACGGGGCGCCGGACGAGGCCGAGCACGAGGAGGAGGCAGCGGAGACGCGCCAGCGATCCCAGAGCCGAGCGCCCGAAGAGCCCCAGCTGCCCACCAAGAAGGAGTCCGTGGACGACATGCTGGACGAGGTGGAGCTGATGGGCCTGCACTCGCGGGGATCCGATCTGGAGAGCCTGGCCTCGCCCAGCCACTCGGACATGATGCTGCTGGACAACAGCAAGGACGACGACGTCCTGGACGACGACGACGACGATGACTGCGTGGAGCAGAAGCGTGAGTCCGGCAGTGGGTGCCTCAAGAAGCCCGGCATGGAGCTGAAGCGGGCTCGCGTCGAGAACATCGTCTCCGGGATGCGGTGCAGCCCGTCCTCGGGACTGGCCCAGGCCGGACAGCTCCAGGTGAACGGATGCAAGAAGCGTAAGCTTTACCAGCCACAGCAGCATGCCATGGAGCGATATGTGGCCGCCGCCGCGGGGCTCAACTTTGGCCTGAACCTGCAGAGCATGATGCTGGACCAGGAGGACAGCGAGTCCAACGAGCTAGAGTCGCCGCAGATCCAGCAGAAGCGCGTGGAGAAGAACGCCCTCAAGTCGCAGCTGCGATCCATGCAGGAGCAGCTGGCGGAGATGCAGCAGAAGTACGTGCAGCTGTGCACGCGGATGGAGCAGGAGTCCGAGTGCCAGGAGCTCGACCAGGACCAGGATGTCGAGCAGGAGCAGGAGCACGAGCAGGAGCAGGAACAGGAGCCGGACAACGGCAGCAGCGACCACATCGAGCTGTCGCCCTCACCCACCCTGACCGGCGACGGAGACGCGAGTCCCGGCCACAAGGAGGAGACGGGTCAGGAGAGACCCGGATCCAGCTCGCCCGCGCCCTCGCCCATCAAGCCCAAGACGGGGCTCGGCGAGAGCAGCGACTCCAGCGCCAACATGCTCTCCCAGATGATGAGCAAGATGATGTCCGGCAAGCTGCACAATCCTCTCGTGGGCGTGGGCCATCCCGCCCTGCCCCAAGGATTCCCACCGCTCCTGCAGCACATGGGCGACATGTCGCATGCGGCCGCCATGTACCAGCAGTTCTTCTTCGAGCAGGAGGCTCGCATGGCCAAGGAGGCCGCCGAGCAGCAGCAGCAGCAGCAGCAACAGCAGCAACAACAGCAGCAGCAGGAGCAGCAGCGTCGCTTCGAGCAGGAGCAGCAGGAGCAGCAGCGACGCAAGGAGGAGCAACAGCAGCAGATGCAACGCCAGCAGCAACACCTGCAGCAGCTCCAGCAGCAGCAGATGGAGCAGCAGCACGTGGCTAGCTCGGCGCCGCGCCCTCAGATGCACCATCCGGCGCCCGCTCGCCTGCCCACGCGGATGGGCGGAGCCGCTGCCCACAGCGCCCTGAAGTCGGAGCTGTCCGAGAAGTTCCAGATGCTGCGCAACAGCAACAACAGCTCGATGATGCGGATGTCCGGCACGGACCTGGAGGGACTGGCCGACGTGCTCAAGTCAGAGATCACCACCTCGCTGTCCGCCCTGGTGGACACCATCGTGACGCGCTTCGTCCACCAGCGACGGCTGTTCAGCAAGCAGGCGGACTCCGTGACGGCGGCGGCCGAGCAGCTCAACAAGGACCTGCTGCTCGCCTCGCAGATCCTCGACCGCAAGTCACCGCGCACCAAGGTGGCGGACCGGCCCCAGAACGGACCCGCGCCCGCAACACAATCAGGTAATAATGGTTCACTACTCCTAGCTAATAGTCAGATGCCCTCCCAGCCGCCCGCGAGCGGGGCGAGTGCGCAGCAGCAACAGCAGCAGCTGCAGCAGCAGCAGAATGCGCAGCAGCAACAGCAGCAGCAGCCACCGAGTGGCCCACAGCAACAGCAGCAGCAGCAGAACGCAGTGCAGCAACAGCACTTGCAGCAGCAGCAGCAGCAGCAAGGGCATCCCCTGCTGCCGCCCAACTGCCAGCAGCTAATTGCCGCCCCCCGCCTCAATGGCAGCCAGCTGTCCTTCGCCTCGCCCGCCGCCGCTGCAGCAGCGGCCATGGGATTGCAGATGCACCATGCCGCCGCCGCAGCAGCCATGTCCGCCCAGCAGCAGCAGCAGCAACAACAGCAGCAACAGCAGCAATCGGGGGAGCATCCCGGTGCAAATACTAACCCGGCCGGCGGGCCAGCGAATCCCACTAACAGTAGCTTAAGTACCCTTAATATTCCACCTCCTCACATTCGTCCTTCGCCCACAGCGGCTGCCATGTTCCAGGCGCCCAAGACGCCGCAGGGAATGAATCCGGTGGCCGCCGCCGCGCTCTACAACTCGATGACCGGACCCTTCTGCCTGCCGCCCGACCAGCAGCAGCAGCAGCAGCAACAGCAGTCCGCCGCGCAGCAGTCCGCCCAGCAGCAGCAGCAGAGTGCGCAGCAGACGCAGCAGCAGCTGGAGCAGAACGAGGCCCTCAGCCTGGTTGTGACTCCCAAGAAGAAGCGCCACAAGGTCACCGATACGCGCATCACCCCGCGCACCGTCAGCCGCATCCTGGCCCAGGATGGCGTCGTGCCGCCCACCGGTGGACCCCCAACAACGCCCCAACAACAACAGCAGCATCAGCAGCAGCAACAACAGCAACAACAGCAGCAGCAACAACAGCAGCAGCAGCAGCAGCAACAGACGGCGAATGGCGGTAATAGCAATGCCACGCCCGCCCAAAGTCCAACGCGGGGCGGTGGAGGAGCTGCATACCACCCGCAGCCGCCGCCACCACCACCACCCATGATGCCGGTGTCCTTGCCCACCTCGGTGGCCATACCCAATCCGTCGCTGCACGAGTCCAAGGTCTTCTCGCCGTACTCGCCCTTCTTCAATCCGCACGCGGCCCCCGGCCAGCCAACGGCCGCCCAATTGCACCAGCACCAGCAGCACCACCAACAGCACCACCCGCACCACCAGCAGATGCAGCTGTCCTCGAGTCCGCCGGGCAGTCTGGGGGCGCTGATGGACTCGCGCGACTCGCCGCCGCTGCCCCACCCGCCGTCGATGCTGCATCCCGCCCTGCTGGCGGCCGCCCACCACGGCGGATCGCCGGACTACAAGACCTGCCTGCGGGCCGTCATGGACGCCCAGGATCGCCAGTCCGAGTGCAACTCGGCCGACATGCAGTTCGATGGCATGCAGCCTACTATATCCTTTTACAAGCAAATGCAATTTGGTTCCGAGCCGGAGTCGCTGATGGTCAAGTGAGTTTCCACCCAATCCGTAGTTAGTGTGTGCCAAAGCAGGCGGGGATTGTGGGAGCACAGAGAGGTAGAGAGAGAAAGAGGGCTAGAAGGTACTTAACCCGGGCCCGGACCTCGCTTACAAAACGAAACCAATCAAGTGTCTTCTTCAGTTTATTTATTTCCCCAACTAAATTCTTTTATAAAATGTAATCAAAACCTTATTTATTGCCCCCGGCCCGGGCCCGGTTCAGAGCTCTTAGCCCCCTCGCCAAAAGACCCCCAGGCGGGCCCTCAAGTCATCATCATCATCGACTTGGCCTGGCTTGAGTTGCATTTCGCAACAGCCACAGAAATGGAAAAAATCAATGACGAGCAGCCAATCGAAAGAGCTGCACTCGTTGGCCTCTTGCTGGCCCCCGCTCCGCTCCTCCTCCTGCCGGTTCTCGGCTGAGCTTTAGCTTTTTTGCAATCAGTGGGTTCAAGGAGGAGGTGGTGGAGGCGAGGTGGCACCCTTAGACATTCATTATTGGCACTCGAAAGTGCAGCCACGTTAGACACTGCCAATCCAATCCCATCGACTCTCTCTCACACTCTAGGCCAGAGCTCTGGCACACACGAACATGGAAATTTGGAAAGACAATCGACCATCAGACAGATATCTCATACATATATACCTATATCTATAACGCCCAGCAGACATTGCGAATCCTTGACTCCTTTGCACTCTTCTACATTGACACCGATGCACCTGCGCAAGGCCAAGCTGATGTTCTTCTGGGTGCGCTACCCCAGCTCTGCGGTGCTCAAGATGTACTTCCCGGACATCAAGTTCAACAAGAACAACACAGCACAATTGGTGAAATGGTTCTCGAACTTCCGGTAAGTAATCCCTAACATATTTAGACTTTAACAATTAACAATCCTTATAGATACTTATATAGCCTAATGGAACAGCATTCATTTTTATGATTTCGTTTGTCGCCTGAGTTTGATTTTAAGTTTTCTGGGGTTCTGGGGGGAAAGCCGAAATTGATTGCTCCAGAGACAGCCACCTGTCGAAGCCCTCGAAGAAGTCCCGGCCACATGCAACACCCCATTGTTGCTGTCAGTCCGCGACTCCCAACTGTCAGTCCGTGAAATTGCGCAAGAAGTTGCCAAAAAAATATATAAAAGAGCAGAGCCAAAGGAAAAACGACAGCTGCCGCGCCAGTCCGGGGATATTCCGGGTTTGCTTGCCGAGCGGGGTGAGCCGAACCGAAGTTCGGAGCTCTGAACCGAGGTGAAGTGAGGTAGGCCCGCATGCCGTAGCCGTAGCCGTGATTTGCGCGCCAAATCCGGGCCGCATCTGTCCGCCCCGAAAAAAAAATCAGAAAGAAAACAAAACAGAGCGTGGCACTGGGTCTCACCTGGACTAAAGACCAACCCTCTTGCCTTGCCGGCTTAGCAGCTGTCTAAGACATGCGCAACGTCTTAAGGAATTGTCCTCGAGACACCCCAAGAAATACCCCTGCCCTGCCCTGCGGATTTCCCTACCTGCGCACAAGGACCGAACAAAAGACAACAAATCAAGACCCGGCACGGCACGCTCGGGGTTTATCGGAATTTCTGGGGTTGCAATTGTCCCTTCTTTCGCCGCAAGTTAACATTAGCGAACCCTGGGAATAGGGGAACAGGCTTCGGCTTCGGCATCGGCATCTTGTCTCTCGACTTCGACTTCTTCTTGGGGCGGAGAGGTTAAAATGGGTGGGAATATTTTTTGATTTCCCAACTGGTTCTCCTGATTGTTTCTTTCCGTTTTCTTAGGGGTAGCTCTTGATGTAACGGTTTTTGCGTTTAGTTTCTTATCATTATCATGAGATTTTTGAGTTCAGTTCAGCTTATGGTTTAGCCTTTGTTTTCTTGTTCCTTGTTCCCTTCTTCTAATCGCTTTAGCCCGTTATTAAACCAGGAAATGAACATTTTGTAACAGCTTTATTGCTCTCTCTTAGCCACTAGTTAATATTATGAGTTTCCCACACACACTCACCGAACACACACCGCTCACCCACACATCATATATAATAACATGTTGCCCAAAGTGGGCACTTAAGAAAAGTGCCGGGGCCCAGGACCCTAAATGAAGATGAGCTTCGCTTCGCAGGATGAGCCTGCAGCCACTCGAGGCTCTCGGGCCTGCCTGGAGAGTTACAGTCAAGTGTGAAAATAGAGCGCAGAGAGCGGGGAAGGCCAAGAAACTTGTGGCGCGGGCATATTAAAAAGTGTTGCCTACTTAAGTGCGCCGCCCCCTGACGCCCCCCCACTCACACGTACACACTCATAGAAGCCCACATGTGTGTGCGGGTGTGTGTGTTGGCTAATTAACAAAAGTGCCTTTTGTTCGAGGTCCTCAAGCAGGCCACTTATATAATTGCATTAGCTGCAGTAACTTCGTTTTGTTGGCTCGCCAAAATGCAAATAATGAAAAGAAAGCGGCCAAAGGACCTGCATTCAGAGCCGAGTCCTGGCGGGCTAATTAGTTTGTTTGCCGGCGCAAAACATATTCAGTGGCGGGGGCTTCTTTCGGCCGCCTTTCATGGCTGCTCTCGCTGAGCTACTTGAGCGTCTCGAGAGCACAATGGCCAGGACCCTACTGGCAAAAGGCGCTCAAGGATACGCCCCCACACACACGTACACTCACACACCCACACTGCCTAACCCACATCTCCCGCTGTTCTTTTTACGCGTTTTGTTTCTCATCGAGCCACTTTCCTTTATTTTTTTGAGGTTAAGTGTCCTTTTGGCGCTTTGCCTCCGCCCCCTTCCTTCTAGCCCCGCTCTCCTCGTCGCGTGAAAAGATCTTCTTGCTGTACATTGATACATATGTATATGTGAACACCACACACACCCATACACACACACACTCGCACACTCACGAGAAACACACAGAGACACTGCCACACTCAGATACGATACTTGCTCCATTCTGTATGTATATAGACGTATATGACTTGTGTACAGATGCTTATATATAGATACAAATACCAAAGTGTTGCCAATTACTTCATTAATGTATGAGGTAGAGATGTCTGCATATGTGTGGGTGAGTATGTGTGAGCTTATTAATAAACATATTCGTGAACTGCATACGATTTCGCAATTGAATTTGCGATTGAGGCGAACAAGATGATGATGTGATGATGATTATATGATGATTGTGAAGATGAACCAGAAAGAAGAAGGTGCAGCGAAGAAGGAGACACATGCACACACACACTCACACACCAGAACACACACAGCGACACCAGCACACGAGCACACTCACACGCACGTACGTGCCAAGGGAGGTGAGATGCAGGCACTTGACAAAGCAACGCCTGCCTGCCTTTCAACAAGTGTTTTAGTGGCTCTCTCTCTCTCTTTCCGGCTCTCTCTCTCTCTCGGCGTGTGTGCGGGTGCGAGACCCAAATAAATAGGCTACGAAAAATAATATGCAAACTAATTAGCAGCACTTCCGTCAAGCCCCAACGCCGTATTCCGCATTTCGCATTCTGCAACTGCAACTGCATCTACATCTGCACTTGCACGGCTTATTATCTAAATTAAGTGGCGCATTCGAAAGCGCCCAGCTTCCTTTTCCTGCCCCGGCCCCAGTCCCAGTCCCACATGTGCGCGCACAAGGATCGCCTCAAGCCTCAAGCCACAAAGCTAATTGCAATTCAGCGCGCAATTCCAAACGCAAACGGATGAGATCCCGACAAAACCCTAATAACTATGGACACCCGCCACACAAAGGACTGTGTCGACGAGCTAGCGCGAGAGCTGTCACCCAGGCGATGCCTTTCTTTCGGCCAATCCAAGCCAAGCCAAGCCATCGGCCTAGTCCTAGCCTCATTATCCCCGCCAGCTCCAAATCCCAGGCAAGGGCTCCCGCTGTTCAAGTGCTGCCGCCTCCGGGGAGCTGGGCATAAAAAAAAAAGAAATATAAATAAAGCGGGTCTGGGGGCCAGAAGGAAAAGATTTTCTATTTGCGCATTCTGCGCTTATTGTTTGGAAAAATCAACACGAGCGGCACTCGCACAACATGAGAAATGCATTTGGCGCTGCTACTGGGAAATCTTGAAATTAGCGCGATTATCGGAGCGTTGTCAAGGGGGAGAGAGGAGCAAGAGCGAGGGAGAATGGGATGAGGACCAAAGGATTTCCAGCGAAAAGACAACAATTAGTGCGCGCCAGACAATGCAGGATCCGTGAGAAGAGCAGAGAGAGAGAGTGGGAGGGAGGGCAGTCAGGCCGGAAGACAAGCAATCACTTACAGTTGCCAAGTAAGGCATAAATATATATCGCCGCCCACCAACCCCACAAAGTCCTCGGGTATCCCCCATGCGAATGGCAGCCCACACACAAATCACTTGACTAAACAAGGCGACGCAGCAGCAGAAGCAGCAGCGCAGCCCGCTGCACTTGCTAATTAAATCCCCAGCCCCCGAAGGCAGCTGCCGGAAAATGGGATGAAACCGCAGCTAGAAGATGCCGCCGCCTCGACTTGCAATTGTTATTGCACCCACCACGAGACGGGCTCCAGCTGCTGCTACTGCTGCACATTTGAGATTTATTAAAAATTCTTTATACACTCCCGCACAGACACACACCCCGACACACATCCAGAAGCACTTGGGGAGCGCCTAAGAGTATGCAGCGAATTATTAATAATGTCATACTCAAACAGCGATCCAATATAATGCATTAAGCCAGGCAAAGGGACCCCTAGAATCAGAGCGAGAGTGAGAGCGAGCGAGCGAGCGAAGCATTAGCGATTTCCTTTGAATTTGGTTTACCATTTCTACGACTTTTCCATCCCCCCTATTGTTTTTCCCCCCACCTTGGTTCGAACCTTATTTTTATACTTTCCTTTGCGTTGCGATTTTGTAAATTTGAATGCTGAAAAACCAAAAAACTAAAAAAAATAAAAATAAAACCCACACCACATAGAATAGTTAAGAAACAAAAAACCAGAATACTGACCAATCCAAACATATTCCTCATCTACGCATCTGCAGAGAATTCTACTACATACAAATGGAGAAATATGCACGACAAGCTGTCACCGAAGGCATCAAGACACCCGATGATCTGTTGATTGCTGGAGATAGTGAATTGTATCGCGTGCTCAATTTGCACTACAATCGCAATAACCACATTGAGGTATGCCAATAACCACAACCACTAACACTAGACATTAGACCCAAGACACCCCAACACCTAACACCCCACACCCAACACCTAACACCCAACGCCCTTCCCCGAACCGATCCGGCATTCACGCACATTCCCATTTTCTTGGAGTGTGGGTGCATGGAGGATCCGGGGAGAATCCGTAAGAAACCACTAACAACAACAGATGACCTCAGCTGGGAGCCAAGCAATCGCTAATCGAGAACAAATCGGTCCACAGGTACCCCAGAATTTCCGCTTCGTGGTCGAACAGACACTGCGGGAGTTCTTCCGTGCAATACAGGGTGGCAAAGACACCGAGCAGTCGTGGAAGAAGTCCATATACAAGATCATCTCGCGCATGGACGATCCCGTGCCCGAGTACTTCAAGTCGCCCAATTTTTTAGAGCAGCTGGAATAAGTGGAGGAGCTGGCGCTGCCGAGCCTGCCGCCACTGCCGCCGCTGCCGCTGCTGCATCCACAGCATCCTCAGCATCAGCATCCGCATACGCATATGGGAATGGGAATGGCCAACACTACCACTACCACCAACTACAGCAGCAGCAGCACCAGCAGCACCAGCACCAGTACCACCAGCCACTCCAGGCCCGGCAGCAGCCATCCGAAGGCGAAGCGCAAGCCAAAGTTAAAAGGCTAAATCTGCGTAAGAAGCACGACTGGATATGATATCGACCAACGCTCCCCGACCGAACAAACAACAAAGTCAACATACACACACTAAAAACGGAATTTAGAAGATTTTTTTTTCGTAAGGAAAAACGCGTTTAGAAACAAGAAACAAGAAAAACAAGCAAAATATTTTTTCAAAAATTTCGAAAAACCACACACAACACACACATTACCAATTACACTGAAATCTCAGCCAATGAGCGACTAGAATGTGAAGAAAGCCAGGGAGTTTAATACTCCACTGTCTCTTTATATTTACCAAAACCGAAACATAGAACGTAGAGCAGCAGCAAAGTCTTAATCTAATTGTGAAATAGTGCAAATTGAAGAAACCTGAGCCACACACCTGAGAACACCCCACACACCGAGCGTACTTTACAGGCAGTGTAAACTGTACTCGCCGTTGGTTTGTTAGTTGAAATTTTTTTGAAAATATTTACAGCAGATTACGTATACGTATGAATATTTAACAAATAGTTGAGCCGTCTAATGATCTACCGAAAGTTGACACACCAAACACAAACACACACGCATTCCAAAGACACATACACACACCCTCACACACACGCTCACAACGGTACAAAGTGTGTGTTCATTTGAGAGAGCGAAAGTCACTCTGCCAAGCAGGAAGTAAGAACACTGCTTGGCAGACCGACCTTCCGGTAAGCAGTTCTATGCCCGCCTCGACCGATCACTGCTTGCACACTGCTTTACAAAAGCAGGCGCAGCTCTGACGGCCGAAAATCGGGTTTTAATATTTAAAAATCACCCGAGACCCGAAAGTTAAGGTTGCTATATCCCCCCCTTAAGCGCTAAGCATATATTCGATGTCTATTAAGCGAAACTAAAAGCTAAAAACTGCAGAACTAATGCGAAAAAATCACAAAAAAAAAAACAAAGTTAAGAAAACTATTTAGATTTTTAAAAAGAGAGAGAGAGAGCAAGTAATTTGTACGAGCGGCGGGCGTTAGGGTAGTTAAATTTATAATTTACATTACGTTATGCAAGACCTTCGACCAAAGTTAATTGTTAACATGAATCCTTTGAATACGGTTTATTTTTAATCAATTCTTATCCTTTAGTGCTTCACATTCGAGCACGCCTCTTAATTTTATAGAATAATCAACACACACACACCACGAAATCACCACAAACCAACACACACACACCACACACTAGTCTGTTATTTATGTAAATATTTATACGTTTAATTAAGTTAACGTTTAGTTTAATTAATTTACTTTACTTGGCCTTGAGTTGCAACAAAACAAAATATACACGAAAACACCAAAAAATACAAATTATAAATATGGTTTTTTCTTCCTCTTGATTTCGATCGATTGATATATGACTATAATGACTATCATTCCCAACACACATCTGGCTGGCTGAGATCGAATCATGCACTTCTCACTCATCAGCACAGCAGACTCAGCATGGAAAGTGGGCGGGTTTAGAGGGATATGTTTGCCTGCTCTCCGCCCTCCGACTTCGAAGGGGCCAAGGGGCGGGCAAACCCTGTTGTTGTTCCTGCAATTGCAATGTCCTTCCATCTTCACATTGCAACTGCAACACGACAACAGCAACAACATCATCAACTGCAACAGCAACAACAACAACAACAACAACAAACATCATCGAAGCATGCTAAACATTTAACAAGAAAATATTCGGCAAACAACAAAATCATATTCCTCGACTGAAACGAAGCGAAATTAAGTATTTCGGCCCAACCAATTGCTCCTAGGAGCCTCACCAGCCAGCCAGCCAGCTAGTTAGTTAGTCAGTTACTTAGTTTAGCCAGCCCCGCCCCCTCTGGAACCCTAGCGCCCTCGGGTTGGAGCTTAGATTAGAGATGGGAACACCGCCCTATATAAGGAGCAGAAGAAGTCGCACCCCAGCAAACCTTTCGGCCACCACCAATGATCACGAAATTATTGAACAATAGATGAATTTTAGCTAAAACCAAATTGAAACTAAGCGAGTTTTTAAGCAAAATCGCAATTTTGGCATAAATATGGCAAAATTAGTCGCATATAAGACGGTGAGTTTCCTAATCTAAGGCGAGTTAGAGAAGAACTTTGGAATTCTTCCAATCGAAATTGAAATTGAAATTCGAATTGAAAATTGAAGTTTGGATAATTGAAAAGGACAAAAAATTGCATTTGCGAAATTAGTATTTAGGGAAACGTACAAAGCAGACGAAGCTAACGAGGCAGACGAGGCATTCGCTAAATCGAAATCGAACTGAAGTTTTTAAGTTTATCGCATTAACCCGTTGAGTTCCCTTAACCCCTCAGTTTAAGCAAAATTCCACAGCAGACAAAAGTCGAAATTCAAGGAGAGACGCGTTGATTGTTAATGCCTTTACAAAATTTACGGAGGAAGCGGCTTTTGGCAATGGAGAAGAAATTTGAAAATTTGAAAATCTTAATATAAAAAATGAAGATGAAATTGATCTAAATTGATCTACAATTGTAACTGATTTTGTGATAGAAAAAAAAAGTAACTAACAACCAACTAAAAATCGAACTAACCACATTATTGTTTCGGATAAAACCAATATGTGCGACCTCGTTCCAGAGAGGTCGCCATACGAAATTATTGATTGATGTAAAAATAGTTAATTGACAATTGCGCGACGAGACGAGCGAAATTTATGAAGAGACGTGAAACCATTTAGGCAATTTAAGGCGTATTAACAATAAACGTTTGGCTAACAAAACTTTAGGCGAAATTTTATCTATAAGCGAAATTCGGAAAATAGCACGAGGAAGCAGCAGTATCTAGGCCGTCGAAATTCAGGAAAAATTATCAACCAAAAATCGAGCAATCAAACCTTTCTGTTCTGTTCAGTTTCAAACATGAGTTTTCTTTCTTTACCTCAAAAGGAAGGCGAATGAACCGATATAAGACATACTTTGCGTACCAACACAACTGACACTTGAGCACACTTACACTTGCGTATATTTAATGCAACTTACATATTTCATACATTTATACTAAACATAAACATACATACTTAAACTTAAGTCAACAATTCAAGGGGGCGGGCCACCAAAAGGGGTCCGCCTCGAACGATAATTGGTTAATAAAAGCGAAAATTAATTGAGAAAAACAGAAAAAACAAACAAATGACGGCGCTTGGATTTTTATTTAACAAAATTTATGAACAAAAATTAAGAAACCCCCCCCCCCCCCCCCTTTC